>VZTM01022912.1:246339-358103 GCA_013400555.1 Jacana jacana | reverse complement strand
AGGGGGAGCGGGCGGCGCAGCCTCCGGCTCGGGGCCTGGCGCTATCGACCCGGCCTCGCTGCCGCCCGGCGACTCGCAGCTCATCGCCATCATTGTGGAGCAGCTGAAGAGCCGCGGCCTGTTCGACGGCTTCCGCCGGGACTGCCTGGCCGACGTGGACACCAAGGTAGCGCCGCCGAGCCGGGCATCGCTGGCGGAGCGGGGCGGTCGGTGCCTCCTCCCTAGGCCGGAGCTGTGGGCACCCTGGAACCCGGCCGCCGTTGGCCGAAGGGGCACCCGCATCCCATCCCACCTGCCCCTCTCCCCGCCGTGTCCCGCACTTGGGGCCGGGGGAGGCTGACCGGCATGGCGGTCGGTGGGATTTTATGCCCCTGCTGCGACCCGCATCCCTTAGACAGGCGGCTCTGGAGGTGGCCCTATGGTAACGCCCCAGAGAAGAACCAGGCCAGAGAACAGGCTCAGACTTTCATTTTCTTATTAGGAAATTAGGCCTTATTAGGAAAACAGCCCCTAAGAACATCACTCCTCTTGAGCGTAATTCCCACATTTCCAACACTTAAGCTTTCTTTCTTGAGTAGATGTTCTCAGGCTATCGTTTGAAACGAATTTCTTCCTTAGTCACAACATGAGCTCCTGAGCCCATGTTGGCAATATTCAAGTTGGGTTGTTCACAACCACCCTGTCAAAATTGAACACAACAAAAACAAAAAAAAATTGGTGTTTTGCTTTCCCAGACTGTCAATCTTTCAGCAGGAGTCCTCTTTTGGGACCTGCAGTCGTTATTCTAGGCCACCCCAGCAGCTGTCAGGTTGTCTGCTCAAAGCAGCCAGAGGTCAGAATGGTTTTGTCAGGATTGTTATACACTGCCCAGGAGAGATACTGCATCTCCCTGTCAGTCAGCATCCCATATGCGTATCAAACTCTGAAATTTCAATGTTGCAACCCTCTTGTCCTTTCTTTGTTCCTTACCAGGATCTGGATGGGCCTGTGTGTTTGTATGGGTTTGTTAGTTCAATTCCAGTTCACTGGAATTAAGTTTCCACTAATAAAACCTGCATAATTCTTATCTTCTGTGTTAATGTCACAAACAATTCAGTTCTTTGTTAGTGACAATATTATTCAGTCAGTTCCCTAGGAATTCTGTGATGGAGGGTTTGCAGACAACAAGAACTCTGCTTATACAACTCCTGTCTACACAGGCAGTTGGCATCTCACCAAGTAATATTACAAGCAGACAACAATTTAAAAAACAATCCATCCAGCTATTTAGATTATTATAACAGCACACTGACCAACTAGTCCTTGTAATTATCAGTGGTGGTCTTAGTTAAAACAAGCTGACCTTTGTTCAGAAGGTGAAAGGATAGAGACTATCGTCAACAGAACAGTGGTGTACGTGACAGTGTACTGTGAAGGACTCTGGCAGGGGATCGGTTTGAGATCTTTTAAATCTTGTTTAACTGGATTTATTTTTTTTTAACTTGTTTTTCTTTTTTAGCCAGCCTATCAAAATTTGAGGCAGAAAGTAGACAACTTTGTATCAACCCACCTGGACAAACAGGAATGGAATCCAGCAATGAACAAAAACCAGTTACGAAACGGGCTAAGGCAGAGTGTGATTCAGTAAGTAAGCAACATTCCGTGAAATAACAGCAACACAATTTGATCAGTAATATACAACTGTCTTATCGCCTAAGTCGAAAAAGAATTTGCAGAATTAAGTTTTTCACAACACTGTTGTGCTCTCCCGAGTTTCATTATAATGTAGATTCAGTCTTAACTGCTGTTAAAATGCTTACATTGCTGCTTTACCCGAATCCACTGTGAAATACTCCCATTCTCTAGCTGCGCTCGCTATGCTGAGCTGAGTAGCCTCGATCTTTATTTTCAGAAAAGATAGAAGAACCTATATCACTTAAAGCAAAAACATCCTGAAGATGCCAAAGCTTTTTTAGTAGGCTCTGACCACTAGCAGGCAGTAATCATACTGGGCTAGCTGGATTCCATGCAGCAGAGGTTAGCTTTCCTACAGCTATTTAAGGTAATACGTTTGCAGCATGACAGGAAAGCCAGCTCAAACTATGCTACTTAGAGTCTGAGGTTTAGTATCGCTTGCTGCGAATTCACTGCAGTCTGAAGCACAGGCCTGAGCTTGTTTGACCAAAAGTCACAGATAAAAACTTTATAGTAAAAGTTGGGGGAGAGGGACAGTAGGGAACTCGATAATGGCATTTATACTTGTAAGAAAAACTATTAGAATGCCTCACACACAGAAGAGGCTGCATTTCAGAGTGCTTGATAGAACCTGTAAATCATTATACATAATATTAATTTGTTTAATCTGTAATAGAAAAAGGGGGGTCCACTGGAAGCACAGAATTTCCTGTCTTTACTTGGAGTCCTTCAGATACACTTGACAGTGCTTCCTCTTATTTCACGTTGTTCTATTAGTAGAAGGAAGACGACGATTGGCAATTGCTGTATTAGAGAGCCTGCAATGAGAAGAAAGTGAAGTGCTTCCCTAAGTAGGCTGTTAGGGTAAAGCATCGCCAGGCAGTTTGAGAGAGTTTGAAGTCCCTGTCACTAGCTGCAAGACTGGGCACTGAGGGTGTCAAGATGTGCATGTCCTTCATTACTTGCACGTACACATCTGCTGTTACCTGTAGGTGACGTGATGTGCCATGACCCTGCACCCACTCGCTCACCAGCATTCATGGCTGTTAGTCTTACGGCAGCTTTTCCAAGTGCCACGCAGCGTCTCCATTTCCTGTCCCCTGCTCCCTTGCAGACATGACTTAAGCTTGCTAGACAGCCTGTGCCCCACAGCCCAAGAGTCTGACGCAGCCTCTGAAGTAATAAGTCACTTCAGTTACCAGTGTTCAGTTCCAGAAACTTTGCTGTGTTCTACATGTTCTTGTTTTTATAATTAATACCCATCTGTCTAGACTAACAGTTGTAAGGAGTGAGCAACAATATTAAGGGGAAGGCTGCTTCTCCCTCAAGTCAGCCAAAAAAATGACTGCTCTCACCTGCCTTTCTCCTCAGAATAGCTTGTTTCCCTTGTTTGTGCCAAAATGTGTTTGTTTGCTTTCGTGTTGACCTCATTTCCACATGAGCCCTATTAAAGTGGCTCTTGTCCAACATGTCATTTAAGTACCTGGGAGACCAGATGTCAGTTGTGAATTCTGTAGGGAGAAGCAAGGGGAGGGGGGAAATAGGTGATTGAAAAAACTCCCTGTTAAGGATCTACTGAGTGGGCTGCAGTTCTCACCATGTTAATGCTAATTGAAGTTGACAGGGGGGCTCTGGAGCATTACTGGAGGAGATTGGGGAGAAGTTTTTCAGAGGAGCTGAATGACTCCTTTGTCTTTGTTCAAGGTCAGGAATGCTGGAAGCTGGAGTGGACAGAATTATTTCTCAGGTGGTGGATCCAAAACTAAACCACATCTTCAGGCCCCAGATAGAGAGGGCGATTCATGAATTTTTGGCTGCACAAAAGAAAGAGGAAAGTGTGCCAGCTCCGCCTCCAGAGCCTGAGAACAAGGATCCTCCTGCTCCATCTCAGGACGCCTCCTAAAGGTCTTGTATCTCTGTGCTTACTACTTTCATTTTTCATGCACCTCACCTCTGTGGCTTGTATAATGCAGGACAGAGAAGACACTGTATTCTTCTTGGCTTAACAGGGAGGACAGTTTAATCATCAGCATGTTGTCACTGTCAGACAGTCATCTGAGCTGCTTCCACTTAAGTATCTGCTAAAAATATATTAGGACTGAAGACATAGGTATGATGTAAAACAGCTATCAAGGAACACTGTGGACTCTGCCAGTGCTGGTTTTGGACCAGGCCAAAAGGCCTTTTATTCCTGTAAAAGCACGTCCAGCAGTGATTTACATGGAATTGGCTGGATAGATTTCAGAACAATATCAAATGGATTAAATATATATCCTTTACTGAAATACAGCAGAAAGTAGAGTGGTGACAAGTTATTATGCTTTAGCATTTGGAATTTTTAGATAGCTCTTCTTTAAAACATACACGGGAGTGTTGAATTGTTGGGGACTGAAATATTCACTGCTGGAGTAAGGGCAGTGTCTCTGAGAGTGAGTAACTGTTCATTCCAAATCGACTGGTTTAAGTAGAGCAACCTATATCTTTCCAGCTGAAAGGACTGAGGGTGCCTTTGTTGCAAACAAGTTTATTCTTTTAATGATTTAATTACAATCATTTTGTGATTAAAATAACTCACGGAGCCTCAGGAGGCTATAATTGCTACTCTGCCTTAACACCAATGACTGCCCAACCATCTCTGCTGAAGCCTTATATCTTAAGGTTGATTTAAATATTGAGGCCTGTGTGCACATTACTGAGGAATCACTATCTTGATGGAAAATTTCAATCTGCAGCTTTGCTGGGAAGTTAAAACCGTAGTGCATGAAAGGAAGTTAATTGTGCATTGTTCTGTCAGCTTGGACTTTCTGAAAGCAAAAATTTTCCTTATAATGTAGAGCTGATTTATTAAGAAGGTATAAGTAATCTTCAATAGCTGTTTTCATGCTTGGGATTATTACATCTATTAACATGGCTTGTAATTTAATAGAATTGGCTGTAGTATTATCCCTAGTTCTTTGGTCATCTGTGACTTGCAGCCTTAGTGCCTCGATAGATGTTTGCAGTTGTCCGGTTCAAGCCATTTAAAGTCCATTCTAACTCGCAGCTAAGTGTAGCAGTTCATTAATATGTTCTCATCTATTTACTATTCAAATGCATTTGTTCCTGAAGTGTACCATCCTCTAAACTCTCTGTTTTCTTGCAGTGAGTTCCTGATGCTAAAGCAGCTACAGTTGCAAAATCGGCATCCTGCTAGATTGGCAATGGATTCCTGGTTCTGTCGGTGCAGGATTGCTGTCTGCCAAAGACAATTAACCTTTATCAGGCCTGTGGGAAGGCATTGAAATTCATGGGTGAAATTCAGATGCACTCGGAGTTCTGTGGGTGGAGGGACAGCCAAAATGTGAAGATGTTTTTGCTATTAACAACAATACAGAAAGCAGCGTGTATTTTTGTTAGCAATGCCTTCAGGCAAGGGGGTAGGAAGAAAAAGAGGCTTGGCTCTTGTCTGGAGGGGGCAGGGACGTGGTTTAAGGTGACACGAGACTCCGGAGCAGGAAGAAAACATATTTTGGGGGTGGGGTAGCATCTTGGAGACCAAGTAAGAGCTGACAGATTTTCTTTGATAGAAGCCAGAGAAAAGGAAGCATCATACACCTCTGCTGCATAACACGGCATTGAGGAGTAGGTGCTGAGTCAGGCATAACTCATTGCACTGCCCGCTTTAGGAGAGACCTTTCCTGTTGGAAACTGGAACAAACACTTCAGGAACAGTTACCTGGAGAATTTCTGTTGCAGTGCAAGAAAATGTTTACAGTTGGCTATGACTATAGCTGATTTAATTCTTATTTCCTGGGTAACTCTGGGAAGCAGAGGGCACCGGAGTAGGTGATCAGTTTGAAACTTGTCTCTTTCAACTTGAAAGACTTCTTTCCCGTGAAATTTCTCAGGTGCCCAGTGGAGACTGTCCTATGCTTTCAGCTTGAATGCACGCAGTGTCCTCTGGATGGCAGTCAATAAGAGAATGTGATCACATATTCTACCAGCAAGTGTCCATACCTTTTGCAATAAAGAGATTTCAAAAAGCCTCTCTGACTCCTACCTTTTTCAGAATTTGGTCACAAGGAAAAACAAAACTTTAAAAAAATTCAGGTGTCGTGATTGATGGAATCTCAATGGAACTGTGACTTCACACAGTTCATACATCAATCCAGGTCTGGCAACAGGGGGGTTTTAGTAGAAGTTACCGTGAAATAAGATTGATATTAGTATTCCTAACCATGTAAAGTCTCTCTCAACAAATTTTAAATTACCAAAAATCTGAACGGACCTTACTTTGTAGAATTTCTGAGGTATAAATCCTGAGTAAGGTCAGTGTGGTGCAAGTGATAGAGAAGGCATGTTCCACCTTTTGAAAGCAGTGCATATCAGGCATACAGGCCGTTATTTTTTTCCTTTTCAGATGACAATCTTTTTAAAAAAACTATTAACTGCCTGTGTCATTGACTAGCAACAATCTTAAAATCTTTGCTATTCACAGGCTACATACCTCAACCAAAGACCTTGCCTTACCCAAAGACGTGGTTCCAGCCATACTCTGCTCCCTTTTCAAAACAGGTAATTTGTGGGGAAGATTGATGCTGTGGTTTAATCTTGTAGCTCACTTAATTTTCTTAGTACCTTTTCTCAACACACATGCAGAAATGGAGATGATGGAACATCTGATATTTTAAACCCTTCACCAGGGAGCTGTGAACTTCACTGCAGTAAGTTTGCACTCTGCACAGTACTATATAGTCCTGCTGATACACAGGCCTTCTGTCAATCTTTATCCCATTTAAGACTGTTCCTCTCAGGATGGGAATTTAAGTATCTGTATTTTTTAGTGATAACTATGTTGGCTGCAACCTTCCTGGTACGGTTTGACAAATCTGTATTTCAAGATTATCTGGTTGTGTGGCTTGACTCTCCCTGTTACACAGTCTGTATTTCTGTTATAAAACAAGACAAAGGGTATGTGAGGAAAGGGCTCTCTCCTGCATGTTGATTTGGTGGTTGAAGACTGCTCTCCACATCAGTGGTAGATTAGAGCCCTTAGAGCCTTCAGGGCAGCTCTTGGCAGGAAAAGATCCATCTTTTTCCTTCTGGTAGGGTGTCTCAACCACCTCTTTGAAACCAAGTCATTTGGGGCGNACTCACAGATCAGAACTGAGACTGGGCAGCCAAGCCACATTTGGGATCATAGTCTTTAAATGTTTGGACTTTAAAAGTCCTTACCACAATGAAGAAATAATAGGTAGTGCCTTTTGATTAAATCTATTTATTTCTGGCAGCTGATAGGAACAGGATTCCAGCCTTAGTAACTCAAGCAATACCGGAATCTTCACACCAGAACAAAAGAACAAGTTTGTACCTGCTGTAGACATGGGACTCTAGAGAATGGCCACAACTTGCACCAGGGGAGATTCAGATTTGATGTCAGGAAGAGTGGTCAAGCACTGGGATGGCCTGCCCAGGGAGGTGGTAGAGTCACCATCCCTGGTGGTGTTCAAGAAGTGTCTGGACAAGGTGCTATGAGACATGATTTAGTAGCTCAGTGGGTAGTATTAGTGACAGGAGGATGGTTGGACTACATGATCTTGTAGATCCTTTCCAACCTCGTGTTTCTATTATTCTAAGTGAAATTGTTCCTTTGGGTAGTAGGGCATCGGACTGAAGTTCACGTATTTGCATCGCTGTGCTGGATACATTAAATACACTCCAAGGACTCTGGTGAGGTGGACAGGTCTAAGACAATCGAATAATTCAAGAAGCAATCAGGTGCCTTTGTGGAGCTGAAGGGGCAGGGCCGTACAGTAGGAGGATGAGCCTCAGTGGTCAAATGGGCCTTCTCTTTGATCTCGGAGTCCTTCTTGCATGCAAATTGACTCTTCCTGCTTTCTGGACAGTCATTTAGTGCCCGAAATTCTCAGATGAATGACATTCATGCCTTTAATAAAGATTGCACCACTTCTTCATCTGATACGCTAATAACATGAAGGAGCTTAAAAGATTTTCTGCCTCCTTGGCTTTGCCTGCCCCAACCATGCATTTGTTTCTGCCCCGTCACAAGACGCCTACTGCCTTTTACAGAAAACTCACAGGGAGTTTGAGCCACGTTTTTGGAAAACCAGCCTTGCCACACCATGGCTGCTCCGTCCCAAAGAAACACCAGAGCCCAAAGCCCACAGGAGCCAGCTCAGCTGAGTTGGTAGGTACTAGATCAGGAACTAAGAGGTACAAGTCCTCTCAGTTCTGCTAGCCCACAGCTGTGCCTGTGGCTAATTGTTTTACCTGTTTGCCTGCCAGTAAAGTGAAGGTAACTACATCCTGGAGTGGGGAGGGAGTCAAGTGCTCGTTAGGCTCGATACAATGAAAACACAGAAT
Organism: Jacana jacana; assembly: GCA_013400555.1. Taxonomy (NCBI): domain Eukaryota; kingdom Metazoa; phylum Chordata; class Aves; order Charadriiformes; family Jacanidae; genus Jacana; species Jacana jacana. Next base: position 350,066 of record VZTM01022912.1, on the reverse strand, counting down.
GAAAGGAACACGTACACGAGTACACATACACACCAGAAATTGTGGTACACTGTAAAAGCTTTATGGATGTTACCCTGAAGTTCCATGGAGTCATCTTGAAAACCCCAGACCAGGGGTTGTAATTACACCGTTTGGTGTCAGATTGTTATTTCAGAATTAGAAGTAGGTAGATTGAACTCTTGAACCAATAAAGCCAGTTTCACAAACCATATGAAGGAGGAAAAAAGCCTGCCCAAACCCACCATCTGTCCAGAAGGACTGCATTGCCACACATCAGTCAGTCATCCCAACACGTACCAGTCACAGCCAAGTGACATATACAGCAGTGCCTGAAATTCTGCCTGCTGCTCGGCTATCATACATATGATTAAAATACAGTAAAGCAAAAAACCACACTCAGCCTATGGTGAAGGGAAGGTGAAGGGAGAGCAGGTTGACGATGGCCACCCGAAAGGCCATGAGCAGATGTTAACACCCTCCAGCACTGCCTCAGCTACTGCACTTTACTGGGTTGCCTTTGGGGTTGATGGATCAACTTGGTCCACTTAAGCCAGAGCACAAGGAAGGGGGTTGCATTAACTTTCACCAGCTGACCCTTCTGGCAAAAACAAGCTTTGAGAAATTGGTCTGGACACCAACTGTATGGGCCCAGGTTTCTGTAGCTTTCCTGTGAGGCTGGGCATCCTGGTGGGTTTGTAACTCACATATCTAAGTCCCAGTAGAGCAGAAAACAGCCATGTCTCATACTGGATAATTCAAAACTCCACTGGATATATAATTGTTAAAATTTTCACAGACATTGAACTCTAGTGCTCTTTAGTCAAATACAAGTATAATCAGGTTCTTTTGAGTGAACCAGCTAAATTTCACTGTCTTACTAGAGAAAATAGAGAAGATGAGAGGCTTGCTTAGTTGATCTGGGCGTTCTCATGTCATGTAGATATCTCAGTTCAAGGGTTACTTTCAGCACTGCAGAACTTGTAGTACTTTCCCACCATCTATTTTCCCTTCTTCATATCAAAACCTTATGTCCAGCCTTACATAAGTTGTGATGTTTTTTTCCCCTTTGACAGTGTCTCAAATGCTGTCATGTTAGAAAAACAGAGCAGAAGTCCATTGCCTTTCCCCTGTTATTCCCGAGAAATGTATGTGTAATGCACACCCCCAAACACACACAGTACTCCAGGTGGAATCAGTCAGGCTATTTTTATGAACGTATGTATTTTTAGTCCAAGAAAAACTTAATTACAAGTACCGAACAGGAGTTATGTGATTAATAATGTGTTTATACCACATTCTTGAAGTAAAACTGACTTTTGATATAAAAGAGTAATAGGCTTTTTATGGTTGGGGTTTTTTTCCAACTTCTCATGAAAGTGTTATATAAAATAAATGGATGCTCCCCAAGACACTCGCTATGTAGCTGTTCTGACAACAGCTCCAGAGACACTTCTTTCAATTGAACCCAAAACAGATTACCAACAGAGCAAATAGTCACTGCAGCTCCTGACCAACCACCTGAATAAGACCACAGTTTGACCTGAGTCTGGATTTTGGGCATATGCATTCTTCCAGCACTTTTGCAACTGCAAAGGAAGCTCTTGAGTGGTTCATTTGGTTCAGGCTCAATACTACAGCGTTAATTTAACATTGTCAGTTCAAGAGACACCTCACCATCAGGTAGTGATGCTGCTACGTGACGCAGAAAAAGTAACTCACTGAGCAAAGACTCAAGCCCAACTCGTGCTCTGCCTTCATCAGCTATTTTTCTGACTAGTATCTAGTCCATTGGCAAGTCAGACACTGACTCAAGTAGACTTCACCAAAAGAAGCAGAATCAAAATTACCATTATATATTTAGCCTCTGTCTAAAGTCACCAGTATTTTCCAGTGACAGTTCTTCCATTTGTAACCATATCCCATCCTAGAGTTAGCAAGATGTCTCTGTCTGGTAGAGCTGAGCCCAACCCAAGTCTCCAGATCAGTCCCTAACTGCAAGCAGGTTTGTTAGATCAGACCCCTGCAACCAAACACCTATATCCAAGCATACCTACTGGAGGGAGGACAGGCAAATGGGAAAGAGTAATATGTTAGAAGATCTCATCTTTAGTTTCTTTGGTTTCTTCCCTCATTGGTACCCAGGCCTTACTCATCCCTCAAGTACTCATGGTAACACAGTTCCAATTTTAAAATGTATTGCAGAATTCACAACCACCCCAGAGCAAGACATCCAGATTCCCAGCCTATAGGTCAGGCAACAAAACCCCTCTCCCAGAAAGGAGAATAACGATGACTGTCTGGAGGCAAGTCCAAACCACAACTCTGAAACCTTGGTACAGACAGGGATCAAGCCTATACTCCTGTCCGGACAGTGGATCAAACCAACCGCTGCCCCAAACACTGAGCTAGTCATTGGCAAAGCACCCTGAATCCACACTGCAAGCTATAGAGCGATCTTGAATCCAAACCATGTCCAGCTCCACTTCCTCTCCTGTTTTTATGACAAGCATGACTGTTTTAATGAGGCACAGCCATTATGCCTGAAGAAGAGATTTTTCAATATATTATTTTGACCTCAACCAGAAGAGGGTTGAGGGTTAGAAATCATACCCAAAACATTTAATTAAGCAGTTTACTCTATTTTCACCATGTCACTAGAAAGAGCATGAACAGCACCCATTGTTACACTTCTTGTGTGCCACCTGCTTCAAGCACACAACCACGCTGGGACTGTGGGCATCACTGGTCTGACTGCACCTTCCTTCTCAGCAATTGGTATACCTGCACAGGGTCCCTTTCGCCAACTTTTTGCTAAACTGGGAACCAGCTTCTCCAGTTCAAACTTGCAAGGAACCGGAGCAGTTTGTCTTCCACATATATTTTCCTGTTTATGCTGCAGTGAAAAATATTATTTTACCAGATTCCTTAAAAAAAGAGGTCGGCTTAATTTCTTATGAGCAGTCAGAGCCCCTCGTATCCACAACCACCAAAGCTTAGAAGTGCAGAGAGTCCCTCTGAAAAGCTGTGTGCAATGCAGCCATTCTGAATCTGGCCATAAGAGGGAGATAAACCATTGCTTCATTTCTCAATCTTGATGCCTCTTTGCAAAACCAGAGCAGATACAGGACTCCAAAGCCTTTGCTGACATGTGAGTGAATCAACTCAGCAAGGAATGGCAAAAGATCTCAGTAAGTGTTTCCCTGAACTCTGACTTGTCTAATGCAAACCCCGAGCAGATACTGTGATTTCTCAAGGGATTTAATAGTGGGAAACAAATATCAGCTAAGATTAAGGAGAATTAGGGCAAAAAAGTGAACAGCCCAAGTGATAAAAGACAAAAGTACAGATTTAGGATGTGAAGCTGTAAGTTCTGACCTACCCTAATCTGTAATTCAGTGATCTGGTCTGGTGTGAATAAGATTGAGGCCAAAACACCAGTATTAGTGCCTGCGGCCCCAGATGACAGGGCCACAAGATTGTATCAGAACCATAGCTTCAGCTCAGGCGTTTTTGTGATTCAAGTGCCAAGCCCCTGTCAGTGCTGGCCTCAGAAACATGACTGGGCAGTAACCGGCCCAGCAATAACTGCCCTCGTCTAGACACCGTCAGGAGACACAGCACAAGGAATTGTGCTACCTCAGCCATCAGGCCAGGAGCTGGCTCCACTGAAAATTCCCTCTGGCATTGGCCACGCCCAAGAAAAGGCGCTACAGCAGAACCAACAAGTCCAAACCACTCATCTAAAGGACAGCTAAAGGAGTATGAGGACCTTGCATTTCACTCATTTCATCTTGCTGACTCTCACACAAGGAAATATGTGTCTTTTGCACTAGTACCTTTATAACAGATACCTGTTCACTTTGGAAAAAATAGAAAAGAAAATGGCCAAACCAGTTCAGGTCACGGCCCTACAAAGAATTCACAGGACAGAAGACTGCAGTTTCTTTGCAGAGCTGGGGCCTTTGGGGAGTCCAGGCACTTTCATAGAGTAAATTCATTCATTTTAGAAGGGATTTATAAACAGAAATAGAAAGCCATGACATCCACCAGTTTCATATTTCATTGCAACTCTGCAAAATAGAGATAAAATAATCCTGCTTCAGAGAATGCTCATAAAACTTCACATTTCATACAAGGGGGCAGCAGAACTGTAGCAAAAAAAAAAAAAAACAAACCAAAACAAACCCCATAAAAAGCAGCCATAAAACTTCCCCCCAGCACTCCCTACAGCATTTGCCTCTACCAGTTCCTCCTGCTATGACTTAATCTTCCAAGTAAATTATGTCCAACTTCTACCATCAAAACAGCTAAAATAGGGATCATCTTGAGCAAGACAACCAGCCCCAGAGGTCACCGCTACCAGTTTCTGAGCCAGTCTCCGCAAGCATCAGCCTGAGCTCCATACCTTCCACTCACCGACCTCCCCAACCAGCAAAAATGACACTACAAGTGCAAGACTTTGTAAAAAGCACCCTAGAAATGCAAGACCTTACAAGGAACCCCAAATAAAATCCAGATCAACTTTACCTTACTCTAGAGAGCCATCCACCCAGTTCACCCCAGGCACATGCTCCCATCTGACTCAGCCCTGGCTGCAGGGGCTCTGCCGAGCAATTAAGCTCACCTGCACACAGGGCACACCTGAGCCATTGACTTCCCTCCCCACCCCATCCTCCTCTCTGGGAAAAGCCACACTTTCACCTGTGAAAAGGATAATTGGCTATCTCCAACCCTGCTTGTATTTCTCCTTTCTTCAGGGGAGCCTGACTGAAATCATAATCAGATGCAAAAGCCCATCTTTCCTGAAATGGTGGGAAAAAGTGGGATTTGGCAGCTGCTGGCCCCACAGGTGATACCTGATGGTTCTGCCTCAGTACTAGCTTGAGCATACAGAAGTGGAAGGTCCCCACACCTGACTGCTCCCCAAAATCCACCCCCCCTTCCTCCAGGAATGTCATGAAGGTGCAAGGGGTGTGGGGTGTCCAGCAGTCCCCCCTGAGCAGCTCATTAAGGGACAGATTTCTTTCCCCTTTTTAAACAGACTAAGCCTAGCATCATTTTTCTGGGGTACCAGAGGAGTGCCAGGGGGGTACCAGGGCAGCTGGGATGTAGATCCATCTTGAATAGATTTACATCAGCCTTCCTGACCCCTATCACTGTCAGAGAGCTGCAGGAGTCCGGCAGACACCCGCTCCAGCTCCAACATGCAGAGGGAGGGGGTTGCTGAGGCAAGTGTGCCTTATCTAACCATTATTTAACCCATCTCACCCTCCCCACTCTCTCCAACCCCCCCCACCCTCCCCACCCCTCCNNACCCTCCCACCACTGCCGACGTGCAAGACCGAGGGTACAGCTTTTATTAGGGTGGGATTTTCCAGCCACTGGATTTATGGGACGTCCCCAGCCACCTGCCCTCGGCAGCAGCCCTTTGAGATGATGGGTTTGCAAAGCTCAACTCCAGGGTAGGTAGCAGCTTCCCCAGCCCTCTGCAAAGGGCAGGGCACATAGGTGAAAAAGAGCTTTATGGAAAAGACAACCTCAAGGCATGAATCAAGACATGTGATTATTTATTTATTTATTATCATCCTTTTCAGAGGGCCATGAAATCACAGTTTTTCAGACGGAAACCAAACTCCATCCCCAGGAGGCTGCTATTTTGCCATTTGGCACCACCCTCACTGTGGGGCTGCTGGGGACCACAAGGAGCTGAAATGGGGTCAGTTGCAACTGAGCACAGTTCTCCAAAACGTTGTGGTGCTTTTTGGGTGGAAAGTAAAACATTCATCTGGTTAGGAGGCTCACTGGCTCTCAAATCAAGTTTCCTCACAAATCATGTGTTTTGGGAAGCTGGTCTCCTCCACAGAAAACAGAAGACAAAGTGGGGGGTTGGTAGATAAAGCTCACCCTGGTCCCTGTTGGTTAAGTCACTTTTTTACAGGTTTGGTATCAACACAGGTTTTGCTGTCAGATTTTCATGGGCGGCACAAGGGCTGGCAGGCAGACCCCAGGAGATGGGGGTCACATATCCCTACCAAAGCCTTGCTGCCCTGCAGAGCTGCTTGAAGTTAGTTATAGTGGGAATTTGTGTGCAAAAATCAAGGAAACAAGTGAATGAGGTTCTGCCAGGTGTGGAAGAATCATCTTGATGCCACAGTCATCACATGCCTTAGGGACAAGGGCTAGCTTGTCTGCACCACCACAGAGAGCACATCAGCACCTACATGGAGCCCCTGAAAGCACCCATACTCAGAGGCAATTGATTTCTTGGCCAATGCAGCAGATGCAAGAAATTCAGGGAAGCAATCATTTGGATATGTTTTTAATTAAATATTAGGTCCCTCTGCAGCCCGTCGATCCCTAGCAAATAGCCATTTGGGAGAAGTGCTCACTATCCCAAAGTCAGGGAAAACTTCCAAGCTGGTAATAAAGAAATGTAGCCCTGTAGCATTTCCTGAACAGGATTATTCCAAGTCTGAGGACAAATTTGGGTTTTGCTTTGATTACCTGTCATGTCACCATTAGAAACATTCATGAGATGATTAGCTGCCTTGAAACTTGGTCTTACCAGGACAAACAACTCCCCCCAGTTTGTCCCTCTCAAGCTCAGCACCTCATCTGTTATGCCCAGATGAAAAACCTCCCAGCCAGAAGAGCAGCTTTACCCTGGAGGCTTCAGGATCTGGAAGAGAGCAGTTCTGAGAAGCAGTAGGACAGACGACAGAACTGCCTTTATGGGTTTGAATTGAGCTGTGATGAATAATTTGTAATTTTTGTAGATGCAATACATATATCATCCCTTACCTCTGTGAGAGCTATGTACTTGGCTGCAAAGAGTGAAATCAAAGAGATACTAATAAAACTGGACTGAAGTGAAAGAAGATCTCAGATACCAGCCTGCAGGACACCGAGTCACTGGGATTTATTGGAAGGTGATCAATGGAGAATACTCCCAGCCAAACCATCAGTTCCAACTTCTGCAAGCGTTAACCCAGGGCAGTTGCAATGCAAGAGCCCATCCAAGAGAAATAAAGGCATGGAAATAATGTTCTTGGGGAATGGAAGAGATGTCCAAAAGAAACAAGTTTACAAGATACTGGCTCATAATGGTAATTAAATCACTCACTGAAAAGCAGCAAAGTGAGATATAGCAAAGAATTGGTCAAAACCTCAAGACTTTCATCAGAAATAACTGGAGAGACTTTTACCAGTTTCAGTGGAAGGGAGAGAGCCTGAATGGGCACAGAACTCTCAGAGAGGGTTCTTCAGAAAAAGGTCTGAGGAATACAAGGAGGAGGCTGCAAACTTGATGATTGAAGCCGCCCGTGCTGTGGCAGGACCCTGCCTGTGACAGATCTGTTCCCATCCAGCTCTTTCCAGCAGCACTTGTTTCACTGCAAAATAGCATGTATTAATACTGCTAGCGCTTACCCTATCATCCTGAGGATCTGAATTTTATATATACGAAAATCAGAGGCAAACCTGAGTGGCAATAAAGTCTCAGAAGGTCTTAAAAGTTCTAGGAATTCTGAACATTTTATTGGGTGAACTAGCAATTCTGCAGTAAAAATAGCTTCAGGTTTCGCTGTTCAATCTTACTTTTCCACATTGCTTTGAGCTTTCAAGATGTTAGAGTTCAGCCTGCAATGTGCCTTGGGCTGCAGGCAGGGAATAAGTTTGTAGAACGTTATGTGCCACTTTTGCAGAATATGGGAGTCCTTCCCATCAGCAGTGCTTGCTCTCATTTCTAGCAGAAGATGGTAATAAGCATAAAAGAACAAAATCTAACTAATGGGACTTTAAACAATCAGAAAGAAAATTACGACAGCAATTATGACAGCTCAGTGCTTGGCAACACCTTCACCTTTCCCAGATGTCAGAGGATAAGCTATTTTTACTGAAAAATGGTAGAAACCAGGTCTTATTTGGACATCTGCAGCAGAAATTGATTTTAAGCGATCTGAGCTTTGAAAATGGGCTTTGGAGGCAACTCGTTGGGCTTTGTTTTTCTGGAAAAGGGGACAGGCCATTTTCACATTCTTGGTGCAGGATCAGTCTTTTCACTGGAATGCCTGTCAGTCACATTTAAATATGTGCACTATTTACTTTTTTCACTCTCTGAACCTAGACATTCATTAGGCCTTAATTTTATACTTTAGCAAAGGACCAGATAAAAATGGCACTTTTTCTTTTAGGTCCCATCAGAGGGACATTTTTTTTCCAAGCTTTTTCTCCCATTTTTTTTTCCAAGCTTTTTTTCTTCCTCCTTGTAGAGCAGAGAAAACTCTTCCCCAAACCACAACATGACTTCCCTGTTCCCCTTCCATCTCAGCCGAGCCATAGTTTCATCTACCACCACCACTGGTCTTCCCTTTGCAGTTGGTGGCCACCAGTGCTAACCTAAGCCCAGCTCAGGTTTATTTATTGATCAGTTCCATCATTCCTGCCGGAGCCACATGCTCAGCCCCAGCTCAAGCCTCCCTTCTCCCTGAGCATCTGCTGAGTGCACCGAGTCTGAGGGCAGGAGCACGTCAGCTCCATGTAGCAGGAGAGCTTGATCCATTGTAATATTGAGTTTCATCATGCAGCCTTCAGTTATATGACCCGGAATATTTGACCCGATGTCAGAGAGGGCCTCAGACTACTGAGATTCTCCCCAGGGCACCCTGCCCTCTTTCTACCAAAGGAATCTGATCCAGCAACCGGAAAGAGTGAGAATTTTCAGCTGTCCCCATCCCCTGTGAAACAGTCTGAGCTACATGTGTCTAACGTAAGGTGCCCCTTAGCCACTGCCTTTCTCCTCTTTTCCTCCCTAGGTACTAATCCTGCACTAATTTATACTAATAGCCACATAAAATTCTGTGATAAATTAATTTCTTGCAAACTCAATATATTTTTCCTTATTCATTACATCTTTTCATATCACCACATGGTCTCCAGGCTTGCAAGGTGCTAAGCAGCTGATAACCCTGTTCTCCACTGAAATCAAGGCTGGTGAAAGGCACACAGTGTTTTGCAGAATCAGATTGCGCTTGTAGAATTTGTTTCATCCTTCACTGAAATCCGTATGCCTCTTGGAGCAGAAAAGAGCAGACATTTAACACAAACTAACCACGACACTTTAGGAGTGAGTGTAAATAAAAAGTACAGCAGCGTGGTTTTAAAGGGAAAAAAGAGGAAAAAAAAACAAAAGGGCAACAGCCCAACGCATGCAAAACATTGGATCTTCATTTTTTTTATCGGGTTAGTACCTCAGTTGTGCATTCCATCAGACAAGCAGGGTCTTCCATAATAAACCCTGGTCAGTGTTAGCTCACAGACATCACTAACTACCCCTAAGACTTGCTAACTTGAGCAAGTGGAGGCTGGTGAACCTCTCCTAAACCACTCAGCCATTCACTGCCACTGCTGCATCACATCGCTTCCTAGAGTGGCCAGTTTTCCATGAGAGACTCCTGTGGAAGCATCATTGTGCCTGTGCCCCCTCACATCCACTTCAGTAAAGACCTGTAAAGGACTACATGTGAAACAGGGAGATTATTCCTGATATCAAAACTTGCAGCAGTCAGGACTTGGTCCCCCCAACTCCCGTATCTCTTATCCTTGTGTTTCTAACTCTGCTGACTAGAAAAAGGCGAAGTCCTGATCTCTGCTGGCTTTAGGAGGTACAAAAAACCTCTTGTGTAGGAAAAAAGCCTTTCAAGTTTATTTCCTTGCAATGTAATGTTTTCAACCAGGGGGTTATTTTTAATGACCAAAGAGTCTTGAAAATGAAGAAAGGTACAGAGTATCTGGGTATAGAGTTATCACTGCTGTCATTTATATGTCAGCGTAATAAAAACCACTTTTCAGGCTGTAGGAACTCAGAGGTGAAAGAATTACTCAGAGTTTTTGCAGATAGGCCTAGCTTCTGCAAGAAGCCACAATTAAAGGGGCTTTTGCGCCTAAATGATACACATTTCACAGATGCCTCATCTATATAACCTGAGTCCACAGTGTAGGGACACATCTTGGTCCAAGTGACTGTTACCGGACTGCAAGTGATGATGATCCAAACGTTCACATGGCAGAAAAATGATTTTTTTTCAGACTTTGCAATAGTGTGGGTGGGAGTGTCAGCTAGTAATTGTTTGATTAGCTTATCTGTCCACGTGGCATCTAGAAACTGTGCTTCATTAGGCTAGAACTATATAGAAGAAAAGCACACTGAGGACGGAGCCAGGATCTTCTCTGTTCGGATTCCAGCTCCAGCTGGGATGCTACGCTTGACTTGGGGTAACACTTTTAACCTCTCTGCACCTATTACCCCAACGTAGAGAAGAGGAAAGCAGTAACAACCTTCCTCCCACATTGGCTTTGTGATAATGAAGGTTTGAAAAATGTCCTGAAGATTTAATCCAGCCCCCAACACACAGCTGAAAGCATCACAGTTGCTTAAAACTGAATGGCATAATGGATATATGTACAGCCGTAGAGTCACTTGGGAAGTCCAGACAATAAGAACATCAATCAAGGCTGCTTCCTAAGGCAGACGTCTAAATAAATGCTAATTAAGTCATTTCTACAACACCCCCAACCAATCGGGGCTGCAGTACTTAAAAGTAATAACAGCAGTGAGAACAGACTGTCCGTTAAAAAACAAAATAGAACATTGAAAAGCCAAAAAAGAAAGCAACAGTTTGCGCATTTCAGAGCTCTGAGAAACATTGTACCTTTGAGCAGGCTTTTGTTGGAGTGAAGGCTTTTTTTCTTTCAGCCCCCCCTTATTCTCACTGCCTGCTTTATCATTCATGCTTTTCACCTGCCACGTACCCAGATGCTACAAGAATGGGCAAACTGTGGTCCTAACTGAAGTCTCCTGGCATCAAAAGACTCCCATTGACTTTAACAGACATTTAACTAACCCTTCTATAAATCACAGAAAGTCAGCAATTAAACAGCCAACCCCTTCTGAATAGCAGAGAGACTAACATTACGCCCCTGAAATTTAGCTCCTATATTAACTCCAACCCTGCATGCCTGAGGGGCAAGCCTCTATCTGCTTTATCTCATAACCTCCATGCTGAGAGTATTTCAAAGAGGAGAAATAGTTTCTCCAATCCAGGGGAGAACCTCCATAATAGTGCCCCTGTTTGGGGAGTTATATCCAAGCTGGTGGACTCCACCACCCATGGTGGAGGTTCATTTGAGGTCCATGACACACTCTCTGAATCCTGAACCAACTTTGTTAGCACAAGTAACTAATTGACAAGCAAGGTCTTCACAGTTGCTGCAGGTGCACTGGTGTGCCAGCTCACAGAGCCTTCCCAACACACAGCTCACTCCGGCGCCTCAGTTGGTTACATGGAAATTTTTTGCAGCTGCATAAAGAACAGCACTGACACACACCTCATCTCTGTGGGGTTGAAATGTGACTTGTGGTGCACATTGCATGCATATTTGCCCATGTCATCTGCCTGAGAAGTCACTGACCTCCTGAAGTCCTCCCTCTGAGGAGGCTGGGACAACCGTCTTTCACTCATCTGTTAACACCTCCCAGCCAGTCACCAGTTCCTTCTGCACAAAGCAGCACTGGGCTGACAGGTTTGATGTTCTGCAGATGATGTTCAGCCTTGACTCATGAGCCGCCTATCTCCAGGAAATTTTATATCACTGAAAAGGTGAAATGCTCAGCTCACTAATGGGACACATAACTACTCCTGACCCTAGGCCATTCCCAACTTATCTTTTTATTTTTTTCATACTTGCAGATAAAGCAGTTTTTAACAAAGAAAAAAAAAAAAAAAGTGAATGCTGAAAAGTACGTAACAACTCAAAGATTTGTTTTTGAAGGAAAAATAACCACCAAAATTACTTAATCAAAAAAGTAAGGAAAAAAGGTACTGACCCACATAACAGTGGCTGGGGATTGTGCTTGGTCTACCTGTCCCTCAGCATTTCTCTGATGCCAGATCACTCCCATAAGCCCCCTGGCAAATGGAAGAAGGAGTAGCAGCCCCAGTGTAGTCTTGGGACCACACTAATGCCAGGACAGCCCTGGGATTGAGGTGCCTCCAATCCCCAGTTTGTTGGAAGCTCTGCAACATGTGGTACCAGAGGATCCCCAGTCTGACTGGACTTGTCAGCACCAATTTGGCCCATCAGAATGGATGACAATAATTCCCAGGGTTTACTCTATTCTTCTACACTTCCCAAATATCTTTAGTTTACAAAGAGCAAAAGCAGAAAGCCAGGCTCTAGCACCAGGGCCAGACTCTGGGACAAATTAATGAAGTTCCTATCAAGAAAGAATAGCCACAGGCTGGTGGAGACTAAGTGAGGACGATCCAGAGTAAGTTTGCTCTTCTTGAAAGCATTTCTGCTAGCTATTAAATTTTGCTAGAGGTTCCACATATTTTCCTACCTTTCTCCAAGACCTGAAATTTTGGCCTTAGTTTTTAAATACATTATTAGCCCAGCTATAGCCTTGTCTGAAGTGTAACAGATACACCCCACTTAGCATTTGCCTAAGCAGAAGACACATTGTAAAAGCAGCATGACCTCTACCCACTAACCACTTTTATACCTTGGCCAGGCCAGGTTTTTTGCCTTATAACTCTGAAGAGCCCCAGTCTATGCCTCGGAACAGCTTTGGTCTTCCCTGTGCTGACACCTTTGTTGAGTTTAACCACTGGCAGTGGATGTTCCTGTGCCACTAGCAGATTCCCTGCTCAGCAATGTCTCCTGATGCTCCTGAGGTCCTTTCCTACCCTTGCTCTGTCCTGCACCAGGTCTAAGCAACCCAAAACACTTCCCCTTTCCCAACACAGCCATACCTCTAGATGGCTGTCAAGCACGGCACATGGCAGTGAGAGCTAGCCCAGACACTGTGACGGGGATGTAAGAGATTAGGCCAGTATTAGATTTCCGTCTTCCAGACATTCATGTGAACCAGCTTCTTCTGCTTTAACTACTTTCATTTCAAATTTTTCAGCCAAGGGCTGCATCCAGAGTGTGACAAATACATTGCGACACATATTGAATGTAGTGTCTTAGAAAGAAGATGCACTCCTAGCTGAGGTTGGTGGACAGAGCTGCACAACCATGTCTTTCGTGTCATCCACAAACGTAGCCCACAGTTAGTTTTCTTTTGTACGGGATTTCATGCCTGCAACTTTAGCCAAAAAGCTGTAGAGCAAGTTCACACTGTCATTCCTAGTACTCTTCATGCTTTCCAAGTAGTCCCGACTACCAGAACTACCAGAGCCATGAGCTTTCATGTTAGGGTGGCTCTTTCCTTGTTTTGTTTTGGTTTGGTTTGGTTTTTTTGGGGGGGTGTTGGTTTTTTGTTTGTTTGGGGGTTTTTGTTGTTGTTTGCTTGTTTTTATTTGTTTTTACAGTATTTCCTTTTTTTTTTTTTTTAATTCACTTGGGGCAGAGAGGGGGGGAGAAGAAGATGAAGGGAGGTCTACCCCACTGTCCTACTCCAACACATCAAAAGAAACAGTATGCAGTTCCTGTTCCCAGCTTAGCCCAGCCCAGCAAATGCCAGTGCTGCTGCCATTGCTGCTTACCAGTAACAGCAGAGCTTGGTGGGCTTCTGAGAGAAGGGGGGAAATGCAATCAAGACCTCAGGAGCATCATGGCTGGCAGAGCATCCCATTGTCCCCTTGAGCTGCCAACCAGTGGGGTGACCTCCTCCAAGAACAATGAGACCCAGCAGCTCTCCAGCAGAGATACGCCACCTGCAGGAACCCTGAGTTCCCCTCTCCTCCACCAGCCTGAATATCTTTCAGGTCAATCCTGGCATATTTCACCCAGGTCGGGGAGAATGGCCAGAGACCACACTCACATCAGCAGTGCCATCAGCGGATCACAAATTTGTCAGCCACAACCATCAATTTAATACCCTTTTTGTCTGCCAACCGTTCTGTGCTGCAGAAAGGCAGCCACCACGCCGAAAAGGAAGCCACCACACCCAGTGCAGGAGGTTGGAACTTGATGATCTTTAAGGTCCTTGCCAACTCTAACCATTCTATGATTCTATGAAAAAAAAGACTTCTGTACAAAATGAGACTGATTTCCTCCCTCAGCTGTACATAAGCAGCTTTATCACTGCAGAATTCATGTGATAAAACTAGGAGTGAGCATTTGGTTCAGTTGTTGCCTATGTGAGAGCTTCCAAAGACTTCCCTTGCTTGCCCAGCCCAGTGCTATTTGTTCTGCTGTGCAATCAAGGCAAACCATATGCAAATGCACAGCAGTGAGCCCTCCCTGGAGGGCAACTCTCAAAGCTCCTCTATCTTTACCATCATTAGGGCTTGGATTTGGGAATTGCAAATCTTCTGATAACTATCTGTAACGGCTCCTGTGCTCCACACAGATGCTGCTGCTCCCATCCAGTGCTCAGCTATTCTCAGAGAGCGCCTGCAGAGCACAGCTGGCTTCACTCCTTTCCTTCCAAGTCTGCAGCTCTGTAGTGCTCAGGAAACACAGTATGGGGGCCTTCTCTTGCGACTTTTCTTGGTATTTTTCACAGCGGGTGAAAGGGCCTGGCTTCTCTGGAAGTCCATGCAAGCTAAGGCCAGTTCTGGATAATACAGCCCAGTTCCACAAAAGCACAGCACATCCCTCAGTTCAGGAGCGCTGCAGATGAAGAATACACGCTGTACTTTCCCAGTGCCAAGGGAAAGTTGGTCACATCATGATTATCTGATGATGAAAAAGAGAAATACTTGGAAATGCTCTGGAGCAGAGTCTATTTGAGCAGAGCATCCCAGCCTCGCCATCCTGCCGTCTGTCTTGAGCAAACACAGCTCCAGCAAGCGGCAGCGCAAGGTACTGTGCCATCCACCCTGAGGTTTGTGCACCTTTGGCAAATTTTGAATTGGGAGCAGCTGCTAGCAAACTAGCAGGAATGTTTTATAGCTTGCTGACAATGCCAGATTCTGCAGATATTACAGTCCGTACTCAGTGGCATCTCTGAAGTATTCAATTTTTACAGGCATTTCCCAACACACCACCAGGAATGCACAAGAAGTGCTCATGTTTACACCACTGGGAATCAGGAATGGTTTGTCCCCTTCCATGGTCGGCCCAGACGTGCTCCATGCACTGCAGCCAGCCCAGGGGCATGAGCTCAGCAGGGAAGTGCTGGTGTCTGTCCTTGCTGGGGTTTTACAACTGTTTTAGGGCACTGGCAGTGCACCTGTTATACTCCCCCACTTGAGAAACTATTTGTCTCATCAAGGGCTAGTTTGCTTGTTTAGAAAAGATTATAATATTTATTTCCCAGCAGAGATGGGAAGCCTCATCAATCATTACTTAAGCAACCAAAGGTTTCTATTTGGATGAGGCTAAATAAATGTAAAATTATAGAGGGGATTAAGACAGATTAAGGGGTGCCTCTTAGTTAAAAATGCCTCCTGGTAGGCTGGGAATTTTTCCAAGAAGCTAAACATAACTTGACTTGCCACACCACAAAGTGAGTATCTTGTGCTACCGTATCACTCCCTGGTTTGCAGTCAGCAGCTCCAGCAATGGCTTAGAAATGCACTGCCTGACTTGCTGTCTGCAGCTCCACATCTGATGACAGCTTCAGCGACCACACTCAGCTGTTTCTGGAAGTGAGACTTCATCAGTCCTTGCACCTGGCTGAAGAGTTTCACCCACAAGCAAGTAGAGACGTGCCTCGAACCCTGCTCACTATTGGGTCTGACACTTCCATGAACTATCACTTTCAGCAGCTGCAGTGCCGACAGGTCCTTACCGCGGATCCACCACCTTTAGGACAGCATTTCATTTTCTTAACATAAGTTATCATCATTTTGAAAAAGAAAGTATCACATCCTTTCTCTGCATGCTGTCACAACAGCCTTGCTACATCCCTTTGAAGTGATGGTGTGACTTGCAAAAGTACACTTTATCAATACACTTTTTCATTCTTTATCACTTGCACTCATCTGAGGTTTGGACAGGGATTCCAGGACTGTCCTTTCCATTAGGAATAAGATCATACCACCTTTTACCCATCACAAAACCCCACTACCATAATTCTTGGACCTTGCATGTCTCAAGGGTGGCAGCAAATCAGAAAGTGCAAAGGCATTGCACACCAGGAATATTTCTTTTAAAAAAATATTCTCAGTGTTTCATTTCCTTAATTTGCTTGAAAATTGTGCAAGAGACAACTATTTAAGACCAGATAACATATAAGCTGCAGTGTCAAATTGCAAGACAGCATTGAATTGGATGTTTAAAAAGGAGACCTTGCTTATTTTTTGAAAGAATAGGGGAAAACATGCTGTTGAATATTTTGGAGGTCCTGAGACTTCTGGTTGTGTAACAACCAAAACTTCTCTCGAGTCATTATGCCCTCCTCTTGTTAACTTCTCATTTGTTTTCACACATATGACATATTAGCTTCCTACATCAGTGGGTAGGAAGATCGTACCTGCTTTATAACTCTTTATAATGCTGCTTCTCCTTCCCTCAAATAATTTTTTCCAAAAAAAACTTTCAGGTAATCAAGAATCTGCCTACGGAACTAAAGAGAATTGCTGTCTCCTGACAATGACATATTGCCTGTATTTTAGGAATGCTAAAAAAATCAGGGAGTATATTTACTGAACTGAACAGATCTGTACCTGGAATCCTCCTCTTGATACTGCATTGAACAGAAACCCGACATGAAGGGAGATTCAGAATAAAAGGCAAGTATTTTCCAGTTTTTAGGAGAAACTGAATTATGACACTCAAGGATCAATGCTCCCACTCAAGCCCTCTTTATGTGGCTCTGTCCATGGAAGAGCTGATTGCTTTCAGGATAGGATTCAGGACCTAGGATGGGATGGATGCAGCATGCTCCACATGAAAGAAAAAGTCCACAGAGCGTGGGAACTGCTGATGAGAGAAGCTGATGAGGAGGTTCCAAAGGCACAAGAGCCTGACCAGAAGCAGCCATGAATACCTGCCCTCCTCCTCTCCTCATCTCTCCTGTTCTTGAATGAAGACATAAGGTTTTTTCTTCAGTCAGTCTTAGAAAGAAACAGGTTAGCACTTGGTCGTCAGGAGGCAGAGATGACTGCAGCTCAGCTGCTCTGAATGGCCACAAACCCATAGAAAGGTTTGTGAACCTTTCAGGTCTCCTCCTCCCCTCAGTTGCTTGACACCACACAGTCATTGTCCTTGGCCGGGTATTATCACAGGCTGGCGTTCAAGACACAGTTGTGCCTTTTTCAGTCTTAACACTTAAAATGTAATCTTTGAATCCCCTTAATGCAATAACCATGTTTCTTTCCAGAATTAGGGACAGGAATGATGGGATGCATGTGAGGACAGCCTCCAGCAGAGGTCTTTTCCCCAAGCCATCTCTGAGAAACATGCTGGCCTGACATGGTTGGAGCAACCCAGGAGCTGGATGCTGCCCTTTTGTTCTGAGCTATACAACAGCCACAGAGTGACTGTCCATCTCGTCCAAAACCAGGGTAAAACCAACTGCTTCCTTGCTCAGTTACAACATGACCTGCTAGTAGGGAGGCAAAACCCCTTCTTGCAGGCAGGTACTCAACAGGCTCAGGAGCCCTTTCAGCTCCCAAGAACTGGGACCTGAGGCCCTGCTCAATCCCAGCACAATTCATGACAAGGGTTTATCTGGGACAACCAAGAGAGAACTCATGCCAACAGAAATCAGACCCAGCTCAGAAAGGAGGGATCGCCCATGCCTGTAACACAACCCCCATCACAGCCGGGGATCTTTTCTTTGTAACCAGATCCTCTGACTGCCACAAAAGGGGACTCTTAGCAGTAACCAGACTCTCCTCCCACTGGCTTTCCCTTCTCCCTTTCCGATACAAGGATTCCCTTCTCATCCTAAAGGAGTCCAGCAGTGCACAGTCCTGTTCTCAGTACCACAACCCCAACCATTCCCACTCAGAATAGGCTACTGCTTTCAAGGTAAAGGAATATCAGCACCTTCTTGTCTTCAGCTCCATAGTTCACTTTCAGCTCCCTAAGGACTATCCTGAATTTATCTGGAAGAGAACATGTGTTTCAGTGAGAGCTCATAGCCAAAGCCTGTATTTTTTGACCTATAGGAATGGGTACTAAATAAGAACTCTCATAGCTGCTGTACAGATCAATACTCTTCAAGAAACCCAATAATCAGACCACATCCTTCATTTAATAACACACAGTGTGAGCATCAATATATTCTATTAGCTTGGTAGTGATAAAGGATGCTCCCAATGCCTTTTCTACCCTGGAAATAGCCTATAATTGTGACTGCAAATCTAAAGAGAAGGACTAGAAGTGGTGACATTGACATAGGCGCTGATAGGCCAATACAGAAATTGATGGGGAAAGAAAAGAAGAGTTTAAAACTACTGCTGTATCACTCCCACAACTGGAAGTTTCCATACCTGCAAGATGAAGCAGTTGAGGTCAGAAACAGCCATCTGATGAGTTTCATTTGATCCTTTTTCTTACCTGTTTGGATGGCTTCCCAGAATTTCTCTCTCATATACACTTCTTTTTTCTTCTAATAATCCCCTCAGACTAGTCCAGAAGAGTCCATTCGGATGTCCCTTGACTGACTGACAAACACACAATCCACTGACTCTCACCTATCACATGCATAAGGAACACACACAGAAATACATTTACAACACTGACCCTTTTTGCCAAGAGCAGCACTCCTTTCAGGATAGGACAGCACATACACAGAGCTTTGCCATTCCTTCAGCTGTGTTCAAATCTGTCATTTGTGCTTCCCAAGCACAGATTATTCTGTGCTGTAGCCCTACGCTTATGGTTGCCAATCCTTCTGCCAAATTTAGAGTCACCATATTACATCAGTATGAATTAATGTTGATGGCCCAAACCTTTGCAAGTCTTGGAACAGACTCATCTTTCCCCATGTTCTTCTTACCCCCAGATCAAAAAGTAGTCAGAAGAATATGCAAGCTTCATGCCTAAGCTTCAACAAATCTGCTGTCCAAAAACTTTGAAGCAAGATCTCAGCATCTTCATAGGTCTCATCCTGACACTGAAAGTATTTAAATGTCAGGAGGGGCAGCCCACAGAGCACTGGGGGTATGTCTGGAGCACCGCAGCCAGCTGCTGCTTGCTTTCTGCCTTGGCAAGACAGACCAGCACATCCCATTGTCTGCTGGGACCACAGAAATATTCATTCTGCCACGCAGCACATCCCAACTGGATTCCTGAGCTGCTTCTCCCACTCTGTCCTGGCTTTGGAAGTTGCCAGTAAAATAGAGGAAACCTGTCCTAAAAACAAACTGATGCCACCCAGTAAGAGAAAATTATCAATTTCCCCGAGGGGAAGACTCAGAGGGGACCTGGTATTGTATAGATAATAGGGAGGAACAAATAGCAAGCCATACTTTAGCCCATAACATCCATTCCAAGATGGACCAATCATTTAAACTGGCTCACATCAACCCCCCTTTGGCACTTGGCAGAAAATAAGAAGCAACAGCAATAGCTCTGTGCCCATTTCAATGTAGAGCTAGATCACTATGTACTAAGGGAACTGTGCCACCCATTGCCAGTTAATCCTGCTTTAAGGGCCCTGCAAGGAAGAACCCCTACGAAGTAATGAGAAACTTATACTAAACAGGAGGCTCTTTTCTAAAGGGGCAGTTATACTCTGAGGGGAAGCAGGAAAACACGCATGGGACTGCTTTGTGCTGCCTGCTCAGTACTTTGAGTCCTATTTTCACGTTTTTGTAATTATCACATAATGCATAATGTCACACAAAACGGGAGACGTCAGCACTGTGCAGAGCCAGACCGAACAGGGGCAGGCACTGCACGCTCCCTACAGGGCAGCCCAGCCCCGGGCCACCCATCCTGGCCCCATCCCACCAGGCCTGCACCCCACATCCCCACTGAAGGCAGCACTGCTGCCTTCAGGGCAAAGCTGTTCCTGCCCTCCCAACTGCACTCATCCGCAGAGGACAAACCCCTCACGCCACTTCTAGCGGGTTTAAATGAGGTGTCGGAGCCTTAGGTGGGTCACAGCCTGCGCCTTGGACACTCACCAGCCCACAGAGTCAGGTTTCCAAGCCAGGCACGTGTGCTCTGAGCTTTCTGAATTGAGGGAGTCCAAACACAGCCGGCCTCAAGGCGCCCCGCAGGGTCTGGCCAGCACCCTGTCCTCAGGGCACACGCGCGTCCTGGCAGTACATCCATCCCCGGCTTTTATGCCTGTCTCCAGGGCCGACGCGTGCCCCTTCCCAGGACACCAGCCTTATGAAATCCCCCAGATGACAATTCTCCTTCTCAGGAATAGGGCATAAGTGAAGCTCATCACACATACGCTTTGCAATATTTTAATTTAAAATAATAATTTTTAAAAGCCCTCTCTTTGTTTTTCCCCCCTCTAGCTATCCTAAGAACGCATTGTCATACAGATCAGCCTGTCATCCCTGTCTTGCTTCCCTCCCCACTCCCAGCAGCTGTGTCCTTTCAGGGCTCCAAGCTCCCCCTCCTGAGGATCTCTTCCCAGGGCACCCCTCTGGCCCTATGTTCCCCAGTCCTTCTTCCCAGTTCATACACCTTCCTTAGTGTCCCTCTCACTCTGCTGCAGCACAGGCCAGCACCTCCCTTGGTGATCAGTGGTTTTCTTTGGGATAGGACAGCTAACACGGGACTGGGACTTCATAAAGCCTGGGAGATTTGTTATGGGCTCATGAGAGAGGACAGAGGCTCCAACTCTGTGAAGTACCTGTGGTCTGGTCCTCTGATGAGGGCGCACCCATGCATACCAACTTTGGCTCCAGCATCCTAGCACAGGCATGTTCTTGTCTTCAGGTTCATTCACACAACAGTCATAGCTATGTTTTTCCAAATTAAAAGGACATACATACACTTGTCATCCTCACACTCGATTCCCACAAGTCAACCTCTGCTCTGCTATCAGATCTACTTGGTTGGAAGTCATTCTATCAAAGCAAAGCCTGAAGCAACATACAAACAAACATAGCCATGACCAGGAAAAGGCCAGAAACTTTGAGAGATTTTTGTAACTGAACCTGTTGAGGAGAATAAACATTATCCCAAAGAGAGAGCTTCCTCCACAACTGTGGGAAAGTACCTTTTCTTCCAACGAAAAATGTTTTGTTCTTTTTTTTTCCCCTGACCTGCAAGATACCAAAGCAGGGAGAATTACCATGCTGTGCAGCAAGGAAGAACAACAGGGAGGAAAAAAGTCTCTTTTTTCTGCTCTTATAGGAAAGTATTATACAAATAACCAGTTGCGCTGCTGGGGTTGGGGAGCTCCTCCAGAAACACTGTCATGCTCTGTTGTTACTAAATAGATCATTGGGCTTCTCCATCCGAAGCTTACAGAAAAACTGCACAAAGTCAATCTATTGCTTCCAAGGACAAAGCCAACTCCCAGCTCCCAGCAGATGTCCGCAGTTGGGCTGCAAAGCCTCCGAGGAGCAGGGGGCTTGCCCTGGCCAGGTGTCCCCATCTGCAGCACGGGCTGGAGACAGCTGGTGAGGGCTGGTGGTGTCAGACAGCCCCATGCTAATGAACTGAGAAGCACCAGAGGAAATTCCTCGCCGCGGAGATGGGAATACAACCACCACGCAATCGGGGGCATTTCAGTCACTTAGCGTGAAGCCAAAGAGTTGCTGCATAACCTTGGGTAAGTGGCTTATAATTTTTAAGAGGGAAGGTTGAGCTGCACAGCAGGTCTCTGAAGAAAGCTGCTCTATTGCTGGGTCCAGGAGGGAGTGTCAGGACATAGAAAGAAAATGGGATTTATTATTAGAGATCTGTTAGAGAAAGAAATGGGATTCAGCGCTGCTAAGGTTGCTTCTAAATCTGAAGCTGGAAAAAGCTCAAGGCTGAGTTAGGACACCTCCTCCTGTACCATGTGCAAACTGATGAAGATTGATTTAGGAACTTCTCCCTGTTCCTCAGTGCCTCCGACACAGTGATCATTGCGGCTCACAAAGTGCTGTGCACTACCCAGAGATGCAGCATAAACTCCAATGCACCAATCTCTCACTTTAGGGAAACCCAAGATTTCACGTGATCCCAAGAAGGGAAATTGTAAGGAAATCCATCCCAATGCAGATAAAACAAGAGGCCAGTTCATTCACAGGACACGTACAAAGGGGCAAAGCCAGCAGGCTGTACACCAATCTCTTCTTGCTGCTTTTAAGAAACTTGCAGCATCAGGCAAAATTGGAGCTTTAACCCAACAGCAATGAAATCGCCTTTCACAAAAAAAACTCTGCTTGCATCTGAACTCTGCCTGCATCTGGCAGCTGAGAACACTGCCAAGGCTCTAACCCTCCGATATTAACAGAAAGAGATATTGACGAGTGTCCCTCTGGCGAAGGAAACCAAATGGTGTTTTTAACTTCAGTGAATTCTTTACAGATTTTCAGTTCCTCAGCCAGGCTGTTGCTCCAGACTGGGGTGTAATTGAGATGCATTAGCCACTCACTCAAAAACTTTCCCAGGAACACATGTGCACACACACAGACTATGCATTCAGATATAAATACATACCGTACCTGCACATGCGTTAAGCTGCTGTACATGGGCTGTCTGGACATTTCCACTGCCAGCTCAGCTCCTAGTCAGTTGCGGCTCTCAATGCTGGCAGCTTATCACTGCAGGATGTCTGACCACAGCCACGTAAAAGAGAAGAGGGTCTTTTAAGGACCAGTCCTCAGAAAACACAAGGACGTGGCAGGGTTCCACCCTAAGAGGGATGGTGAATCTCTTAAAACCAACTCTACAAATGAGTGCAACGCCTTGCCAATAAGCCCATTCCACCTCTTGATTCTGTACTGTCTCCAGGTAGCCACCACCTGTGCCCAGAAGAGTGGAAAATCTCCTTCCAAATTCTTCCAACCCCCTTTATTATATTAATCTTGACAAAAGGCCAGATTCTATGATTATAGACTGATTCTTTTCATAGTGTAACATCTATTGAGATGAAGGAAGTATATCCTTGAGGGGGGTGCATAAGGACCTGAAGGTGTAAAACTCTCAATCTGAGCATACCTTAGCTCTGAAAGGCTGGGATGTTATCCAGATGCAGCTTCTGACACTCTGATTAACAGTGGGTTTTAAAGCACAGACCTCACTCAAAAAAAAATGGCTGTTCTATGCAAGCAGGGTTTTCTTACAGACTAGAGGAGACTAGGGTCAACCATACTGGAAACCTTCTAGCATAATATTGAAAGACCAACTCTAGTCTTTCTTTTAGCCTAGGTAGTGTAAACAGGTTACATTATAGGGCTCTAGTAAGTGGTAGAGGTAAACCCACCATTTTTACTGTCATATAGCAAAATCATATCCTTCTCTTATAAAAAAGAGAGTGTAACAGAAGGTGTTCCAAGGATTACTTCCGTCTCAGAAGGAATGATCCATCAATGAATCCTAAAGCACTTTATGAGAGCTAAGCATCTACACCACACAGCACCCATCTCTCCATCTACAGCCGGGAAAACTAATACACAGAAAAGGAAACTGAGGCACAAAAATCTTGCATTTATTGTCTGAAAATATAATCCTGTCACCAAACCACTATGGCAACTTAATCACTTGCATGCAAGGAAGGACTCTTCAGCAAGGAAAAATATACTCTTTCTGGAGAAAAGGGGGAAACTTATTCTTAAGGGAAGCAAAGTTTTTTGGACATGAAAACAAACAGTTTACAACTTACTGTTGACAAAACATCACAAGTCTAAAGAGAAAAGCTGATTAAAAGATTGTAGAAACAGTAAAACTGATAAACAGTGAGAATTTTGTCAGCTTTGTGCAACAGTCAGTGGCCAAAATGTTACTCCAAACTTTTAAATGTTTATGTGAAAGATCCTTCAGAGGGCCTCAACATTTTGCTGTCTATCAGTTTGAGGTCATAGTTTTATTTCATTTACTTTGTCCTCCACATATACACCTCTTTTAATGGTTATAGCTACTTTGGCTTTGGAGCGTTGGTGAAGTCTTACGTGGCCAAATGTCTTCAGAATTCTACACCCAGCTTAATTTGAAGGTGTTTTATCTGGACATTCAGCCACCAGCCCATTTGCTCTTCAAAGAGCAGAGAAACTGGAGGTCGAACTGGCTTACTCGGAGAGGAAATAGCTTATTCTGAAGCAGCCAGGAAGTGACCACTTCGATTACCTTGATGTAAAATAACAGGATTTGGCCCAGTCACTATTTTTCCACCAACTACTTCATAGAAGCCAAGGAAAGCAGTACTTATATCAACTCGAAACAACTATCAGGTCACCAAGCATCTTTCCCTTACAGGTCTCCAAAGCACTGCAGGCTCAGAAGAGCCCCTGTGCAGGCCGGACAACTGCAGGCATCTGATATGCATGTGCTGTGCTCACCTCAGGTCAGGTATTTGCACAAGGGAAGGAAAACCTTATCTTTCAATATCAGGGGAACCAAGGAAGAGGTTGAAAAACCGCAAAAGTCATCTCCCAACGTTCAGAGGCTTTATTTCAGGTGCTAACTGCTGCTTTCCTGAACAGGGCACCTGCTCCCTATCTGTCTTCAAGTCATAGATACAGAATTTTCCAACAAAAAGCAAACTAGAGTTTACTATTTCCCACACACACACCCCGCCCTAGAGCCAGTATAACTTCAGAGAAGTCAAGATGTTGTTTTCCTTCCTGCATTTTCAACAGGATTTTCACTCTTACCTGGGACCACGTCACCACAGCTACTTCAAATTTCACAGCAGTTGCTCACCAAGAACTCGGGTCTGCCTGCTCTGAAAACACACCTGCATCACTCACCATATGGCTGATCTTCTTCCACCTCAGGCACGAGGGAGCCTGTGGGACACAGCTGAACTATTCAGATCATATCCCACAGAGAGCAATAATACTTCTAACCATTAATTAGATGTGTTTGTTACTGGAGATGATGGTAAAGTGGTTAAAGTTGAGGAAATACCGAAAGAAAACCTCTGCAATTATGAGTTGCTTGCCCAACGCTCACCTTTGTAGTCTGAGCACTGCCGATGCCATGCCTGGTGGTCTAGCAGAGGTCAGGTCTGCAGTGAAATTCCCCCTCCCGTACAAAAGCCAAATTTCATCATCACCACCTGGTGGGAATAGATCAGTTTAACTTGAACTAAGCTTTGGAAACCAAAGAAGATTGCACAGGATTAGTGAGTGGGTAACAAAAAGCCCCAAAGCCACAATTACTGGGCAAGCAGCAGCCACTCTGCCCAAATTGCTCTCAGCCATTGTATTAGTGGGAAACAAGGAGCAGGGAGCACCTGATCCCTCCAGCTTCTCCAGAAGGCAGCTTCTGGCCAACTCTGCCCAGGGAAAGCACTACACAGGTTCCCAGGCATCTCTTGAAAGACATGAAGCCCGCGGGGTGGGCAGCAGAACAAGGTGGGAAAGTGCCTGACATACACAGAGTTAAAAACCCTCAGTGAAGGGGAAGGGAAACCAGCCCACATTTGTGCCTATTCCTGGATATTAAAGAGCCTTTTAGGCATCTGAGATATTAGGGATCATACTTGCTTGATGCACAAGGGATGCTTTGAAACGGCCACAGCCTTTTTATTCACATAAACTCGCTCTGAGTTGCCTTTTCTTCTCTTTGGGCAGAAGTTTACACCAAGGTTTAATTTGGCTTCAGGGCAAACATGATGCTTTGCAGAAAAGTACTGTCAAACAGACCCCTCTCCTAGACGAGTAATTATGAGAACAAATAGCTCCTTCTTAACCCACAGGGGAGTCTGCCAACCCCTCTTTCTGCTATTCTCGGCTTTCCAGCTTATAAAGGGTTACCTGCATTCTAAATGAATGGCTTGTCCTTGTCGGGCTGATCTGGAAGCTGAACAGTTTTCAGCTGGCAGCGGGGCAGAGCTGTGCTGTGGATGCTCACTGCAGGTTACCCTGCAATGGTAATAGGAGACATCCTATGCCCTCCCAGACAGGACTCGGTCAAGTGCACGGGGGTGTTGCAGCACTGCAGAGCAGGTTTATATATGTCAGGTGCTCCACAAAAATACCCCAAACCAAACAAGGGAACTCCTGCCCTGAAGACCCCATGCAAGATGATGCTACAGGCAATGATAATGCGCAGACACATTTTTAAGTAGTAGGATGAACATCTGGCTAGGATTCTGTGAGCTAGAGGGCCATTACAAAGGTGGCTGTCACTGCACCAGTGCATTGGGTGCAGTGGTCAGAGCACAGTGACGTTCTGGCCGCAGGAGTGGCAGGGTCCCAGGGCTCCACAGCAGTCAGAGACCAGTTCAAGAAAGTAACTTGCAGCTGCAATCTCTAAGCCCAGCTCTGAACTTTAGCTTTAACTAAGCAGCAATGTTTTAGATTAGCTGTGAAATCTCTTTCTTTTCAACTTATTCTCCTCAATCCACATGGAATGTCCCTAATGCTTCCATTTTAACTACCGTTCTACTATTGCCTTTGTCAAACAGGCCTGACCCTTATCTCACCTGAGGGTAGTCAGTGTTGGTCAAAATCCAATGATTTGTGAAGGCTGAGTGCCAGCTCCATAAGATGTTGTATCCTGACATTTAAGATTGAATAGAACATCACAAAGCAAGAGGATTTCAAAGAAGGATCTATGACCTGCAGTGAAATTAGATAACCTGCTTCAGTGAAACGAGCAGGACAGGGAGAATTGGTCCTTCATACTACACTTTGCATCCAGTGTTGTGAGAGGCCCCTTCTACCAGGCATGAATTTAGGATGTTACAATGCTTTTATAGATGGGTGGGACCCTGAATCCAAAATCCCTACCTGCACTTAGCATTAGTTATGAGTGGTGTCAATGAAGGGAAGAGCAGTTCTTAAGAAATAATGTGGAATCTGATGTCAGTAAAACTGTCAAAGCCTGACCCTTTGCTTTTATTGGCCAGTAAGCACGAAAAAGAGGTGCTGATTTCAAAGAGGGCATTCTAGATTCAGTAAGGAAAAGAATAAATCACACAGCAGCCATTTATTAAAGGAGTTAAAAGTCTTCCCCCAAGCTGTATAACTCCACAGAGAGCAAATGGGAATGATCACATGTTTTCAGAGACATCTGATGAATTCTCTATTTTTGTGCACTTTACTTTCTAACTCTGCTACCTGGAATGTTCTTTTTTTCCCTACAGGCAAAACTGCTTGTAGTTGTCAAGCATAAGACTGGACACAGAGAGAGGTAATGAAAAAAAAGAGAGGTCATGTCGGGGAAGCATCCCACAGTTCAGCTGTTCCTCATAACACACCTCAACTATCAGGACTTCATCGAACTGTACCTCTATGCATGCCTGCAGCATCCCTCACAGGAGCACCAGGATACATGTTGCTGTTCCAGCAATGAGTCACGGTAGTACATCCTCAAATCGCCATCAGCTTCATATGTTTAAACATGATGCATGTGCAGGAGACTATTCTGAGATTTCCAGCCGGTCTTACTTGCAGAACATCTTGAGATTCTCTCTCTTCCCCTGACATCTGAGACTTCTCACAGAACATCCCTGCCTGTCGCCTTCTAGTGCAGAACATCACAAGTAGAAAAGATGTGAGCACAGACAGGACCTTCTTCAAATCAAAGGTAGAATGGAGAGAAAAAAGGATAAATGTGAGCAAGGGAAGTGAAGGAGAAGGAGTTGTATCTTACTTTAGACTCAATAGCTGCCAAACAACACGAACTCATATCAAGACATGCCTTATCCTCCTGCTCTTGACCAGAACAAAACTCATATCTAGCCTTGGAAACAGGACAGTATCCAAAAACATGAAACTGTGCTCTTGTCCTTGACATTTACTTCCAGGAAATTACAGGCCCTGATCCTAGGAAAAAAAAAGGCAGGGGGGCTGGGGTGGGGGGAGAACTCTCCTCTTTCTTTGCATGCAGGTAGCGTGAGAATTGGGGAAAAATCCTTCAATTTTTCAAGATGTGGTTTGCAAATCACCTCTCCATCTGAGAAGCTCTGGATGAGTAAATATTAGTAATAACCTCTCTGCCTCAGCCAGAAGAAAATGAAGAGGTGGGAGGACAAAATAAACCCTTGTGTTGAAATCATGGAAAGGTTTTGCCTCTGCCTTGCAGTCCAACACACACTTCTTGGCATGCAAACAGCACCCAGACAAGCACCGTTGCTCCTCATTTTCTTCCTGATGAGACCACCCATAGACAGTGGAGCAGAATGGATTCAAGAGAAGGATGGAGCAGTACGCTGGCCATACACTCTGTCCTCCATCACTGGAAAGAGCTTGTTGCATGGAAAAAACAAGAACATATTCTGCTGGTGCAATCAAAAAAACATTGACCTCATTGGGACCTAACATTGGTGCTATTATGATGTTGGGGTGAGAAGTGTCTATTTATCCTCCTTTCATTTCTTGTTAAAAAGCATAGCCCATGTCAGAGCTGAGGAGAGCTGCAACACAGAGGAGACATTATTCTCAGCTTTGGATTAAGATCAGTATTTTAATGAAAGCACTTATTAGCCCCAGCTGGGGCTCAATTTTCCAGTGAGTTGGGAAAAAAAATATATTGCCCTAGCCATTCTTCTCTGGGGATTGCGCAGAGACATCTGAGAGTATCAATTACTGATCATAATGCTCTATTGGAAACGAACAGCTGGGGGAAAGCCGCTGGCTGGAAACGACTGGATTGCTTTACATTATAAAGTATAGTTCTTGGCTATATGGTGTCCATTTTTTTCCCACTCTGGGATCCCAACTGCTCTCAATGGGCTGCAGTAACCCTGCCCTTGCCACCCTCTCACACCAGTGCCACCTTGCCAACCATCAGAGGAGGCTCAGCTCTCTGTAGAGACCGCAGTTGTCCTTGTGCCACCTGACCATGTCTGGAGATGAGCACAGCCTCAGGGGTCCTCCCATGGGCTATGCATATCGATCAGAACCACCCAAACCTTCCACCTTAGGGAGAGATATGCTCCATGTACTGTCTGCTGAAAGCCACATCACCAAAGGGCCTCTGGGTCACTCATGCCCCAATGTGGGTTACTGCCCATGGCAAATGTGTCAGTATAACTCTGATTTCAGACCACTCCCAGAGACCCAACTCTGAATTCATAACATCCCATACTGCCCCAGGGAAGGAGGGATGGTTGCCCAAAAGCAATCTTGTGCCACCCAGGTCTGCCACAGCCCTAGCCCTGCATGCCTTGTTGAGGGACCACAGCAATCCCCGCACTCCGATGGGAGACTGCCCCATCACCCAGGCAGGGCAAGGGTGACAAAGGGAACTCACTGCCATGTCAATATCTTGGTTTTGACAAAATTATTGTGTGGAAAGGGAAGCATTATTCAGGCAGCTGAGCATATGGGTTTCCTCCTTCCTGCTGCAGTTATGAGGTGGAGGAACAACTACAACAGACACAAGGTTATTTCTGGAGAATACAGATGTTCTTTGAATGTTGGTACCACCTGGTGACTTAGGCATCCAGGACACATCAAGATAAGCTTAGGAAAAGCTATAACTTAATGCAGTGATGAAAGTAAGATGAGTGAGGAACGATGAGGGGGACAATCATGCAGAGGTGTCTGCATGTGTATAGAGAGCTTTGCACTGGACGTATGGAGAAAAACAAATCCTGAGCTGGGGTCTTGAGATTTGAACTAAAAGTTGATGCCATCTCAACACCTTATACAATCACTGATTGAGTAATGGATGAAATCAGAGCAGAGCTGGGGGAAGGTGTTATTTTAAAGTTAAACATCAATAAATGCACAAGAAGTTCATAAAGAAGGGCAGATGTCTGCCTTCTTCAGCAAGCAGGGTATGGAAAGGTGTTAGTGATGTTACATTTTTAAAAGAACTAGCATGAGGGCAAAGTGGCCAATGGCAGCGGGTGGGATGTGCACACAGCCAACAGCTTCTCCCTCACGGTCCCCAAGGGTGGAGAGGGTGGCAACACTTTACTCCTGCTCCAAGGCATCAAGCAAGGGGTGGAAGGAGAGACATCCACAGATGTGTGCCAGCAATTTCTGGACAAGTTTAAAGCTGTCTTCACATGAACAGCTGCGCTGAACCATAATGGATAGCCATTCTCAAAGGCAAACTGTAATTTCCCAACAGAACAGGCTCTATGTATGTGTGTGTACGAACCACATGTTTCCCCAGGGCTGGGGTAGACAAAGGGGACGGGAGGGAAGCCCATTCCAGCAGTGGCCAGGTTTCACATTCTTTCAGTTGTAGTGGCTGGAGGTTTTTTTGTTGCCAGAAATTTCAGATCTGGGTGGATTTTATCAGACTATCAAATCAATAAGATGCACTGCCTGGGAACCTGTTCTCTAAATGCCATTGGAAAACAAACTCAGATTTGAGGAGCTAATTGCCAGCTGGCATGGGACCAGGTAACTCAGGAGTTTCACAAGAAAGCAAAGGAAATTACAGGCATGTTGGCCTTGAGACCAGGGATACTCAAGATTTGGTTACTCTTTATATTACCTTCATCATCCCCAGAACCAGTTCATCCCAGCTCAACTGGGAGATTAATTCTTTGCAGGGAACAGAAGAGAATATGCATGAAAGCCAAGCCTTGAAGGCCTTTCCCACCTTTTAAAAGAGCAAAATATCCTCATTGCTGGCCTGACAATTTTCACAGCCCTGTGATAACACAGGGACTGAAGACGTACCTCTTCAGACCCACAGGCCAGCCAGTGTAACATGACAAATTACATCTCCCACAAGCACCCTCCAGCCAGGGATACCACTCAGCACCCACAGCTGCTCTAATCCCAAAGGCAGATGCTAATCATCATCTGGTAGAAACAAGCAACAAGCACCTGAAAAGAAACTGAGTCCACGCATCACACAGACCAGCCACTAAGCTCAGGCCAGTCCCATTAGATTTGGTTGACAAAAGAATCCAACGTGCAGAGTTATAATTTAAAAAAAAATAAATAAAAAAAAAAAAAACCAAACTACAGAGAAAGGCAAAAATAGGAAGAAAAGCTTTCCCTTCTGTGGCCCAGCCTCCCTCCTCGTCAGCAGACAGGATGGAATTCCCATGCTACGGGGGAGATCTCCTGGGGCTGATCATGTTCTTAAAGGCATGTTCCCAATCAAGAAGGCTGGGATGAGGCATAATAATTGCATAGGCTTCCTGAGAACTGGCTTAATATCCCTCAAGACTGATTTAACCTAGTTTTTCATTCTGCTTTCACATCAAAAAATAAAGATCTGTCTATATCTTGATATACTGCAAATCAGGAAATGGAGGCGTATGGTATATCTCATCCTCCCCTGCCTGGAGCTCTTTGAGGCACGCTGCCAAGGCAGAGCTGCCTTTGCTTTTGCAGACACTTCCATTGTGTCAGCAAAGCTGTGCCGATTAACACTGGTGAGAAACTAGTGGCCTGTTAAAGGTCTAAGAGTCAGGACCTATCTAATCCTGTGCTGGCACAAGCTTTTATGTCCTTGAAATTCATAGATAGTAATTAGCATCATTACTAGCCTACATTACGCACCTATTGGTCTGTAAAGACAAATGAGGATAGAGCATAGGCTCTGGGGCCATAGCTGACTATAATTATCATTAGCACAAGGATACTGGAAACTGTGCCTATGTTATTGGACAAGTGCCAATCTTGTACTTACCTTTGGAGTCTTTGGAGCACCTTGAGGTGGTCCTGACACCCAGTAGGGCTCATGCTGGCATTTCTCTTTCCAGCCAAGCTCAGGCTGTCAACCTTCTGGCAGGCAATCCCAAGAGGTGCTGGGAGAGACCCCAGACCATCGTGTCTACCTGATGCTGTACATGTGCTCTCACTGCAAGTCCAGATGGGAGAGGCAGAGGTTATCAGCTCCAAAGTCAGCTAGAGAACCTGCCTGCAGCAGATATCCATGTTGCTAAGGACACTTAAAAGCAGAGGGCAGGCTCATGGCTCCATCCCTGGGGTACTGCTAGGTAAATCCCAGGGAGCTCCCAGAGATAAATAGCACAGTCTGGCCGCAAAGCTGCACAGAGGCACAGATGCAGACACACCAGTCTGGCTTGCTTGCAGAAACACTGGGCTCTTCTGTTCCACAAAAATGGGGTAAGCCTTTTCTGTAGGGACAGCCACCAGCCTCTGCTTTGACATTAGTACAGACCACGTTGGACTGGTGTCAGAACAAGTGAGCTGGTTGCTGTAAAATTATCTTTAGACTGTGCTACACATTATTATAGAGAGACTGTAATTGTAACTGGCCTTCTTCATTACAAGTACTTTTAATCCTGTAATAAATGAATGCTCTACAGACCAGGACACAATTATTTTACATTGAACACTGCCAGTTTGAACCCCCAATTCCAGCTTTACAAACTACAGATCTTTAACAGTGGAGTAAAAGCTAGCTCTGAGGTCTGTAATAACACATTCCTTATAGCTGGATTGTAAACGTACCTCTAAACACTACACAACATCATCACAGTACAATGTTTGGTGCCTTCCATTGTTAAACTGGCTCAGCATGGCAGACACCTCTGTGTGACAACTGAGCAAGTCATGTTTGATGCCACATTTATGACACCAATAGGGTATTTGGAAAGCCCAAAGTTTAAATGTTGGCTTAAAAAAAAAAAAAAAAAAGGGAGGAGATGAGTGAAGTTGCAGGACTTTGGGTCATGAATTGCACCTCTGAGCCATTCTGCTGAATACTAACGCTCCTCGGCCAAGCACAGTCCCATATAAAGCTGCACCTTGTGTGGCTCAAGCAGCTGTACAAGCCCTGAACTCCCCTTGGCTCCCTTAGATCCAAGTTGGGAGGAAACAATAGTCCCTTAAAACACTTGGGACCAATTCCCAGGTTTCTTACCCATTCTGAGCTCAGTCCTTCCTCCCGCCAAAGGCAGCAGCAGCTTTACCTGGGCTTATAGCACCAGTGTCCAGACTTCGACTCTCCCAGAAGTCACTGTCTCCAGTGAAAAAATCTGTTCTGAGTCCAATGACTTCACTTAATTTTGCTAGAATCATTCCCTGCTCTTTGATGCAGGGCTGCATCCCACCGCCCACAGCAGCTCACGCAAAGATAAGGCAACGTATGATGAAACAGGCAGTTTCCATCAGTCTCTTAAGCAGATGTGGGTGAGGGTGGGCTTCACTACAGAAACTCTACAGGCCACATTTTTGGCAGATCATGGGCTATATAAACAAACAGGCAACATGACCTGAGCTCCCATAAATTTCCTGAAAATCCTTAATGACCCTAAAGACTTAATAAAGTGTTTCACAGCAGAGGCAGCAGCCAGTAATTATGGTTTTGGAATTTGTGAAGTAGCAAGCCGAAGTCCAGCTCTGTGATTGGAAATGTGAACAGTAATAATAGCTCTTTCAGAGCACAACACACTTCTATTGCCATCATATACCCTGCTCTGTGAGCTGGTCTGTCCCTAGCCAAGGGTGCTGTCAGCAGAAGTTTAAATCAAAGGGCAAAATACATTAAATATAGAGACAAATTCTTGTGGATGGAATTGCAAAGCATTGTGAAAGTGGTAATGTAAGTTGGAAAACTATGAGTTAGCAAAAATTATAACAGGGCAGCTGCAGACTCTGAAAGCCAGTCTTCTACTGGAAGCAGGACGTGCAGGAAAAGTTTGGGACCTGTCATCATGTGAAAGGGTTGTCACAGCTGTACCCTGCTCCCAGGATCCATACACTGAGGCACCAATGTCACACCTCCTTGCAGGTGGATGAGCATTAGCTGAAGCAGGGTTAAAAGAGGGGAACAAGAGAGAGAGCTTGCAGCTCCTGCAGTCATCCCTCCCAATTGAAGGGGAACCACTGTCTCCTTTAGATCCTTCAGATCATTCCGACTCTGGGGAAAGACACTCCCAATAAGTAGGCATAGGAAAACACAGCCTCACACATTGCTTGGAAAGTCTGCCAATACTGACTTAATCATCTATCACACTGCTCTGCTGCATTTAAAATGTTTTTCATCAGCACTTTGGTCATCTTTTCACCCTTATACGTGATGCTGTTCGCAAAGCCCCTCTTCAAAGCCTACTGAATGATTTCAAAAGAGAGCAACCCTGTTATTTTTTCTTTTTGCCTGTCATTACACAAGAGTAGTGCTTGAGATCCAAGTTTCTATTTAAAAAGAGGACTAAGTTAAGCTGTTGCGTGATGTCTCTAGAGATGCATCAGTCAGTGCTTTCTTACACATCCCTTGTACAGCAACAGGAAAGTTTGTATACCAACCCTTCTATAGCTATTCAACTGCACAATCCCTTAGAACGACATCTACCCACAAAACAGTAACCAAACTAATTTGAAGAATTTTATGTTTAATGCCTTAATCATAGAGTTGGAGGCTTCCACTGATCCATATTACTGATGGCAGCAGGAAAACCCACACCACATACGGGTGAAGAAGAAAAACCAAGATAAAGAGAACTTCAAGGAAACAGAATTGAAATGCCAAGTGAGCCCTCCACTGCCAGCCATTGTGTTAAACTGCTTCTGGCAAGTGTCCTGTTTCATAGATCATAGCAGAATTTGTTAGTTGTTTCTACAATTTTAGAAAAAAATTATCTCATGCGCCTGCCACAATCAGTAACATGCTAAAGCAAGAAAACACCACATTTGTTAATGTTTCCAGAGATCTTTCCATTCCACTGGTTCAATCTGTAGAACAAGAATGTAAATAGCTTAGATTATTTATCTCATTAAAAAAAACCAACAAACCCAAAACCCTCTCAGTTTTGGAGCTTATGTAGCCTGCAATCTGTACAGACAGCCCTGGGATACTAGTGAATACTAGTGAATAATACAACCTTCAGTTCTTCAGCAAAACAGATGAAGTTTTCACTTGTTCTTCTCTTACTACTGTTTTTGGAAAATACAGAAAGGAAAAAATCGTCAGACAAAAATAGTCTATGTGTCATTTCAAACCAGTCACTGGGGACCTTGACTCAAAGCCCATTGAAGTCAGTGGAAAGATTCCTCCAGACTTCCACGGAGTTTGGCTCGGACCCACATGAATGCACTTCTTGCAGGTGTAAGTTTACGTGCTTCTTTTTAAATTGCATGAACAAAGACTGCCCTCAAGAACCACCTTAACCACAGCTGCATGTCTGTAACAGGGAGCTTCCACCTTGCCTTTAGCAATGTTCTTGATTCAGGGCCAAATCTCCAAGCCAGCACATCCCTCTATCTTCTTCTCCAAGCCTGTGATTTTTGTATGGACCATATTTCGAAGTGTCCAGGTACACAGATCTGGCCCGTCTCTCCCCTGAATGTTTTGCCTACCTGGCTAACACCACTGCCACCCAAGCACCTGTGTAACCACCAGAGGTTACCCAGGAACTGCAGAACTAACCTCAGGCATCCCTCTGGGAGCTGGGTCTGCTCTCTGCTGCTGGTGGGCAGGACACAGCAGGGAAAGAGCAGTACTTGAGAAAAGTCTCATTACAATTTTCATGTACTCCTCTGCGTATGCTGATTAATAACCACACTCCTTTCATTTTATCCTTTTAGATGGTCCCAAGCAAACAGTTTTCTGAATTTGTCGCTTCATATTCCAGAATACTGAATGAGGAACTGGGGAATTTTATTCCATCTGGATGTAAAAAAGCCAATTATTTTCATTTATTAGCTTATTGTAGTTGGAACCTAGCTCCAGGTGTAACAGGCTCAGTGCCTAGTAGGCTGCACCACCTAACACAGAAATCACTAACAGCCAAGAAGTAAGATAATCTCCTGCCAGCAGTTCTGGAGTTCGGTGCAGAAGGAAGATAGCAGTTATGCAAACCAAACAGAAAGTGAAATCATTATGAACCTTGCCTAAATAGGTCACTTATCTGCTTGGGTTTCCCCTTTCACCCCCCTGCTCCCCAAATGGTCTTTGAACATTCGGAGTTCTTCAAGTCACCGAAGGGACAATTACACACTCCACTAAGCACAAAAACAAAACTTGCATAATATAGTGTTGAACTCAGAGGGTTAAAGGACACCCCTGGGAGCAGCAACAGTGACAAATAAGCATGTTGAATGTTCCTTCACCTTTCTGATTGCTCATTAAGCTTTGGCATAGTTCCATGTATGAACTCATTGCACCGAAACAGGCGTACTCCCCACTATTGGATTTAAATATATAACACAAACTGGTCTTGGGGTGGGCAAGCACAGAGGATCCAAACGTGCAAAAGGTAAGGCAGGTTCTGAAACCCACTGTAATGCAGAAGACTGTGGCTCTTCACAAGCTGAAAATGAGTATGAAATGTTCCAGAGACAACACGTGCAAGGATTTATTTATTTTTCCCAAAAAGAAATGGCATCTGTCTATAATGCTTGAGCACAGGACAAGGAAAGATGAGAGACTGGCGATCTTGCCTGGTTCTGCTGCTCACTCCCACACCAACGCTTGCCACCTTTCAGCACTGGTCCTTTTCCTGTGCCTCAGTTTCCCCATCTACATTCTGTAGTGCTGGAAATCAAAGCTGCTGTATGCATTTTTTAAAGAAAGCAGTGCTGAAAAGAAAGCCAAATGAGGGAAGAAAGGAATGGAAAGGCAAATCCTACCAACATTAGCCAACCCTTACTTTGTCTGAGTAAGAACCAAGGGAGAGGTGGTAGTAAAGGGAAATGTGAAGGCTGAAAACACTAGGTTTCTAACAAGTCCACCGTGACAACTGTGCCCCTTTAATAGAGGGGACTGTTCAAATCGGCAGCCCTAAGCTCGGTCCTCCTGGGCTTTGCTCCCTGCCAACAGTATTCAATGTACTGCTTTGTCTTTCACAAAGAACATGTAATTGCTATCGTTCATTATTTACAGATGTGCAGATATCTGAATCTACTCAACAGCCATACTGAGCTGCCGGCCAGAGCCAAGAAGTTAGGTTCACAAGAGGCTTAGGAAGACTATCCTGAGAGATGAGAATTTGGTTTCTGGTGTTCAGTTCAAGCCATTTGCCCCTGGAAAACACCTGCTGGTTTCTTCCCTTGCACTTACAGGGAAGCAAAAGACAATTTCATGCTATTCCTTATCTGCCTCCTCTGTATCCTTTTGTCAGTTCCCACCAGTGGCTTCCCTATCAGGTGTCACATCTGGGAGGAATGTAAAGCTGACAGGCAGAGATGCCTGCCCAGCCATCTCAAATTAACCACTTCCACGCTTTTCCCTGTGTAAACATGGGTTCACTCACTGAGTCAGTAGTAGGTAAATAACTGGAAACTCTGGAGGTTCTCCCCCAGCTTGGGACAGTATCAATTGATATGATCCTGGCCCTGCCAAAGCTAACATCAAACACGTGTTGACTTTAACACTCTTGGAAAATGGTAACAACACAATGCAGTGTTAGTCCCCAAAGTGACTCCCTTCAAGACTGAGATGGGGAAAATGAAGAAACATCCATCTCTACAGGAGCGCACCAAGCACGCTTGGGAAGAAGGGAGCAGAAACCCAGGAACCCTCAAATCAGGGTGTAGCACAGTGAGAGGAGCTGACAGGAGGTGAGCATCTCATTTTCACAATGAATGATTAAAGTTTTAGAGGATGGGCTCACAACCATGCAGCACTGTTCCATCAGTGGGTTTTGAGAAGAGGGTGAGGGATGCCTATGCACACAGACAAATAACTACCTAATGAAGACTGGACCATTCAATTGCAAAGAAACCCAGGGCAGGTTCCAGATACCTGCCAGTGGACTGGCAAGGACCAGTCATAAGTGATGGATGGCATTTGCAAATTGCTAAGGTTAAAAAATACTGATAACAAAAACCACAAGCTAAGAGATTTGGGGCATCTCCAAACTTCTGTGCATTTATCACACTTGTCATAACACTTGTCAGACAAGTTGTGATTCCTGTTTTTTGTGTTAGCACCTAAAGACACAGCAGCAAAGTGACTTTCAGGGGATCTCTGAAAACAACAGGGACTTGGAAATTAAAAAGAATTGCCAACTCCTGGGCTAATGCCTCAACAACTAGCCACTTTCTTAAATCACAAGGCAGCTAAATTACTGGCTAGGTTACAATAGTATGAGGTAGAAGATAGCAAGATTTACAGGGTTAGGTTTAAGAGGACTGAAGGTTCACATGATTTTAAGGTGAGGGTTTAAAATAACACAGCAAAAATGGAAATCAACGGTTAGATTTCCAAAAATGGAAATCAACAGAAAGAACAATTTGTATTTTTCATTTCTTTCTCCCTGAATCTGCACAGACTGTAAATCAACCCAGATCAGGAGACATCATCGGCCACTGCTGTCCTTTCCAGCCCAGAGCACTGGACTGCAGACAGGATACACAGGGATTTTGTTTTCAGGGCTCTGACACTGAGCTGTTATATGACACCTGGAAAGTCACATCGCATTTCTGCTTCTTCTCCCACCAGCTACGGGTTTAGGTTATTGTTATTACTCTTATTTCTACCCCTGCATAGCCCTGTAGGCACTACCACAGGAACCCTCCTCAGATACCAAGATCTCATTTGGCAAATCACTGTGTGCTCAGAATTCTGTAACAAAACCCTCCAACATCTTCTCCCAGGAGGAATTTATGCTCTAAACCCAAAGAAAACAGGTGGAAACAGGCAGATAGGAGAGTGCTGGCACCAGGGAGGACGGGCTGCCCAGCACTGTGCACCGGAGTGAACACCCCTCACTCCAAGCGCACAGAGCGTCCTGGACAAAAGGGCTGGCCTCTTTAGGAGTTACTAATCATCACCATGGTATCAGCAATACACAGTTTATATGCACAAAGCTCCTGGGATGTACACAGGGGATTAAAGCACAGGGAAACAGATCCTGAACGACCAGAAGAAAATGTTCAATTCACGCCTTTAGTCTTTTCTAACAACTGCACTTCTGCGTATTTGAGCCTCTCTCCGAATATCGCTGGTTACAAGTATTTGACACAAAGCAATGCCAGGAAGCACTTTTGCTTGGTTTTGTTTTTCTGTGGATGCAGAGCCCTGCCTAAAAAATCACCAGCTAGAAATACTGGACTGTCATGGCTGCATGGCCTGGATTTTTCTTCCAGCACCATGAGATTTCAGATGGGTGTGTTATGCCTGGTATGTACTGGATTTGATTATAGGTTTTTTTGCACTTCTATCTTCACTAGTTCTACATCACAGAGAGTGTGGAATGCATGCATTGCCAGCCCAAGAAAATTAAGATGTGACATTGTTTTTCAATGCTCTATGAATGCATAAATCCCAAATGGAGCTATCAACAAAAGTAAAGAAGAACTGTGCTGACCCAGTTTAAGGGTTGGGGCTTTTTTTCTTTCATTCTTTTGCTTCTAAAGGACAGAGACAGAACAGAGGCCACAAGCAGAGCTGCCAAAGCACATGTGTGCATGTTGGACGTTTTTGTCTTAAGACTCTATGAAGTGGTAAAATATGTCAAGCAGAAAGGTTTCCTCTGGCCTTCAGAGGAGTTCTGCAAATGGAAATAAAAATGTAAAAGAAGAATGCTGAATAATCAAATGTGGTTTCTTTTTTTAAATGTAGCTAGTAAAAGCTGAGTGTTAGTGAGTTGAGGCTGAGTCCTGGAGACTCCACGCTTAAGAGCGGAGACAGACCTGGGCAGAGGCAGGACAACACTCTTCAGCCCTGTTCCTTCCCTTCTCTCAGAAGGGTCATTTCTAGGGGTAAGAAACATATAGTGTCTCACTAGCAAACATCCCAAAATGTGAGCTTCAGGATCAGAGGTATTTTTGCCCCATCCAATCCAGGCTCTGAAATTCAGCATTTTCAGTCCCTCTGACCCCATCAGGGTTGCTCAGAACTAGTCTTTGGATTCGGGGCTGTTTCCCAGTCCTGAAGACCTGCTCAGATCTTGACTCCTCCAGCAGGACTGCCAGCAAGGAGAGGATGCAGAGAAGAGGATATTTGAAAAAGCAAATGCTTGCCTTAGATGAACTCAGCAGTGACCCCTGAATTCAAGCCCCAAAGGTCAGTAAACAGCCACTGAATGGCAGTGACAAACACTGCTGACAAGTTCGAGGACAAGCTGGGACATAAAGTCCACTCTCACTCCCCAAGCTTGCTGTATTACTTATCATCATCGCTATTATTTAGCCATTTGGACCACGCTTTCCCCCTCCATCATGTGGTACCAGAGATGGGGCGCCCTGAGACAGCGAAGTTCTAGGATCGTAATAGAGTCCCTTAGCTGTGCTGGTGGCACTTTTTATTTTTTTTAATTATTATTATTTTTATTTTTGTCTGCGAAACGCACTGAAGTAAATACCAAGTAATTATGGTGTTCTGAAGTGACCTTATGGAGCATGTGCTCGAGTCCATGGACCTCGGCCAAAGCTACTATTGTGGATTTCATGCCAAGGCTTGGGAGAACCCTGGCTCCCTCCCATTGTTTTCTTTGGCTGGGCTCTATGGATTCTCAGCCTGGCAAGAAAGCACCATTTTAAAAGTACTGGCAAACATTGTGCAGTTTGTCACACCACGGCTTATGATTTAGGACCTTGATTTAGGCTCAACACTGGGCTCTTTTGTTTAGCTCTGTTGGTACATCATTTGCAACTTTGTATGAGTTAATAAACGTCAGTCGGCGAAGAGCGTGGCATGTCCAGTATTGCAGGGAGGATTTTCCTTTGAATATACAATCTGTAGTGGGAATGACTGAAGGAAATTGAAACAGCTCTATCCATCAGCCGGGGGCTTAAACTCGTGTAAACAAGGCTTTTCTCATACAATGGATGCTTCAGTGATAAAACGATCTCGCTGCATACCTGGGAAAACCCGGAGCTAGCGGATAAGTATTTGCACTTCTCCTTTCTGTTTAAGAGAAACTCTTTTTGTTTATGATGTGACCTCAGAAATACAGGTGAAATTCGAGGGGATTAACTAAAAAAAAAAAAAAAATACCCAAATCAAAAACCACCTCTCTGGCTCCACAAATCCATCTTACAGTTCCCTCAGGCTTTGCTAGTACGTAGTTATAAGCAAAAAATGACTCTGCAAAAAACAGCCTTTTGGTAAAAACCAGCTCTTGCACACTTTGTGTATTTTGGAAGCCATATTCGATCATTTTACTGGCTAAGGATAGCAAAAACCAGACGCTGAGATTCAGACTGCTCCAAATCCTCTGTGCATGGGGAGGAGGGGGAAGAAGGCAGGCTGAATATTTAAAATCAGACTAGTGTGAAGGAGAAAAGTTGTCTTTTAGAAATAGAGTCAAATAGCTCAAAATCTCTGTACCTTTACGACTGGCACCGCTGAAAATCAAAATTAAAAACAGCCTTCTGTGCTGCTTATTGATTAGTAATTAATAAGCCAGCCAGCTTCTCCCTGAAATAACTGTCACTTTTTTTTTTTATCAAACAAATGTAAGTAATAGAATACAGTTATTAAATTGTGGATGCAAATGCAAATAAGCTAGTAGACCAGTGAATATACCAGATCAAATTACCAGTGACTGAGTTGGCCAATAACACAGCAGAGGTGAAGTTTAGACTAGGGCTAGTTCCTACTAATACTGAGTCTAGAAAATCAAGGATGTGGTTGGTGATGCCTCTTGGCCCCTGCAGCCATTACAGATTCCTCCAAGGTCCAAACAGACAAGGAAACATTTCATTTCCTCCATCTTTAAGCCTAGTGTACCTACCTTTGCTATACAACACTTGGTAATTCCTGCTTTCTCGCTAGAGAATGTGGTTGGCTGCATTGTAGTCTCTGTGATTTAAGAGAGGACTGCTGAGAATTTGGGCTAGGAAATGGTAAGTGGTGCCACTCCAATACATACATCTATACAAAAGGCTATCAATTCCAACTCTTACTGCCTTTTTAACACTTCAAAAGTATAAGTGAAAAATATCGGAGGGAACTGCCTGCCAGCGTCCTTTCTATATTGATAATGTAGGGAAATGAGAGCAACATCACTTCATGACAAACAAAACACAAGCATGACATGACCCACTCTCTAGAGTCTCATGGCATTAAAGTTGGGTGATGTCACCACCAGTCTGTATCTCACACCAACAGATTTCTCTAGGCTTCTGGCTGATCAGCTTGACACAGCACAGTCACGTTTTTCTCCTTTTAAACACCTTGTCTTGGAATGCACAGAATTCATCCTTGTGTTGTGGTGTAATGTTGGAAATATGGGAGTATAACTATCCTGCTTTTTTCTGACTGTGGTCATAACTCCTAACTCCATCTTGCTCCAGCCTCTGGCACTTCCCCAGAGCTTTTCTAACCAAACCAGGTTAGCAAAAGCCAACTCTGATCAACACACAGCAAACAGGACCCCTGAACAACTTGGAAAGTCCCTCTCTTTACGATGGTGGGTCTTTCCCAATAAGTCAGAACAGCCACAAACAATGCAAGGTCCAAAAAGCATGGGATAAAACAACGCCAGCTGCATAAAAGGCATCTCAGCACCCGTCTCCAGTGGGTATGGAGGGCTCCCACACAGCTCAGCCTTGACATATTCATGAGCATAACTTATGACCTGATGAGCTGCTGCGGTTTCTCACTTGCAGTCTCAAAAATTCTCACGGTTTTTCTTAAAATACTCTCTGAGGTTCCTTTGCAAGCAACTGGAAGTTGATAAAACAACCACTCTTGCTTTAACAGTGTAAAGGGTCAACCTCCAGTCACAGGACCCAATGTCAGGCCCGTGCTACAGCTCATTGGTACAAATCCCATTTAAGCTAAAGAAAACTAAAATGTGTGTACACTCAAGCCCACTCTTATGTCTATGTACACTTCACACCTTCCTCTGTGATTTCTGGTCCCAAGTTCACACCCAAACAGGAAAGGGACTATTTTTTGCTTCAGGTGTGACTGAAATCTCACTCAACTCACCATGCTCATGAGAATTCCACGCTGGATCTGACTGAACAGCTGACCTGACTTCAGTCTTGCCATATGAGGCCAAATCCTAACAGAAACCACCTGTGGTATTTCAATAATATTAAATCCAAGCTGAATTCAGGCTTGTACCTGACTCACATCCAGCATCAATTTCCTTGGCCCACTTCTAGTCTCTTGCTGTCAGCGCTCCAGGACTGAGAGTCATGGAAGAATAAGCTGCATTCTGTTAAACCTCATGGCCAACACTGCCAGCTGAAGTGTTATCCCTGCAATCCATACTGGGGATGGTGATGGGTATGAAACAGAACAGTTTGTTTTCCAGATCTGATGCAAGGTTTCAGTTATTCAGCTTGCAGCTTTGACTACAAGGGGGGTTAGCCAGCTCTGACAACATATGGATGTGGTTCGTGGTACTAGCCATTTCCTATAGGTTCTGGAAAGGTCTGAGGCGTGCCTCTGTCTTACTGCCATACTTGGAATTGGCTGTGATGCACTGGAGGAGGAATTCCTGAG
Organism: Jacana jacana; assembly: GCA_013400555.1. Classification (NCBI taxonomy): domain Eukaryota; kingdom Metazoa; phylum Chordata; class Aves; order Charadriiformes; family Jacanidae; genus Jacana; species Jacana jacana. The sequence goes on along the minus strand of VZTM01022912.1, from coordinate 306,803 downwards.
AAAGGCCAGGGCCTCTCCAAGGATGGTCCCAGTCCTGGCACTCATTCCCTTTGTAGTACACCAGCTTGAGAGTGCAATATTGGAAGGTTTGCTCGTTTAGCCAGCATCTGGCTGGCTGCAAGACATATCAGTGTTTGCTACAAGCCAAGTAGGAAAACTCATTTATTGTGTTATCTCTTTTGGCCATAGTTATATAACTATTTCTAAATCTCTCCGTTGCACTGTACTGGACAGCAACAGACCTTGAGCTATATTAGTATGCTAAACGTATGTACCATGTATGTCTGCAGAGGAGAAACTCTATGAATGGAAGACTTGCAAGGTCATTCTAATCACAGTATGTAACTGAAGCCCCATCAGGCCATACTGACTTAAGCAGTAAACAGCCCACTGATTTGCTGGCTTGAATACACCATTTTTCAGCTCCGTCTTCTCTAGATCCTGCAGAAGCTTGCAGGTTTGTCCTTGAGGCAAAATGACACCCCAAAATGCTTTTACATCTTCAGTCTTCTGTTCTCCTTTCCATGCTGCCTCAACTGTGAACCTGAACTGTTGGCAGAGGCCATGCGCACACAACAGGGCAGGTGCAGCTCTCTTGTGCACCCCACAGGTGGATAGCCCAGCTTCCCACACATCCTCCCCAAATACAAACATAAAACATCTCTCCACGGCCTTGTTTCTCTTAGAAAGACACCCAAATGCACAGGCAGGGGAGGGTCTGGGATAAGTTCAAACAGCTACTCCTGGTTGCAAGACCAGAGGATGAGGGATATGAGGTGCCTCCACTCACAGCATGGATCCAAGCAATAGCTTCAGAAATTGCTCTTCCATTTTCAACACGACAGCACAAGAACAGAAGAAGGTCTCCACCAAAGAGACCTTTGTTTCCTCAATGGGAGGACAAACCTCCTAACATGTAGCCCAGCAACCAGCAGCAGGTTCTGGTCCTCTTGCTGCCAACACCATGAGGAAAAGGTGATGTCCAAAACTAGGAAATGTTAATTTGGGCGTTTGGTGCAGGTTCATCTAGGCGGACCTGCTTTGGCAGGGGGTTTGGATAAGATGATCTCTAGAGATCCCTTCCAATCCCCCTCAATTCTGTGATTCTGTGATCTCACCAACTTTGATATAAACAAGCAGGAACGCAAACAACATTAGCTAGAATTGTTTATGATAGAAACAGTGACCTGGCTGCCGCTTCATCACCAATTTCTGTTAGAAAAGCTATCCTTGTCTCTATTTGCCACCGTGACAGAGGAAGTTGCTTCGACTACTTGTATATACGTGCCAAAAAAAGTAACTGAAGTTATGCTCACGTGTACCAAAACGAGGAAGGGCCAAGAGAGGTTCTGAGGACAGGACAGCAACTTCATCCTTGTATAGAAAAGATTCACTGAAATGAAGATAACAAGAGCAACAAGATGAATAGAAGATCAAAGGAGAACATACTGCCTTTTTCCCCTCAAGGGCCTAATACCGCAACCATTAAATCAATGTCAAACTCCCACTGCATTTAGAAGAGAATTTAAATATATTTGGAAAAAAATATATTTTGTACAAACTGTCATTTGTGTTGAAAGAATGTTTGGACAAGAAAATAGTAACTATTATTATTGGCATTATCACAGAAATAGGGCCCCAGTTGTCCTTTCTTAGAAGAGTTAAATTTCTCCTATTATGAAACAGGAAAATAATCTCTGTAAGGAAAAATTTTCCAGCCAATGCCTATCCAAAACTCCAGGTCACCAGCAAATATATCCAAATACACAATAAGGTCACACAAAGAAATACAGAGAACAGCCCTCTACGTCTAGAATATTAAGTACTGGAACAAATAACAGCAACGAGTTGTTCAACATTTTTCCCAGCATGGCTCTTCCACGCAGAGGGTTGCACTGGTTGGTTGTTTTTTTCTATCGTACTGTATGGATTTTTCTCTCTCATCATCCGACTCCCGCTCCATTCTAAGTAAAGCAAGTAGTATGTCTTCTTCTGGAGTCGCCTATTAGGCTACAGATCTCTGGGGCTTCCTGGCCCAACTAGAAGCCTTTTGTGTGCTTGCTTGTTTGTTTTTTAAATGAAAGAGAACACTTAACAAGTAGCTCTTTCTTTCCTGTCCTCCTCTGTTCTGTTTCCTACAACCTTCAAGCTACACAGTCCCATCTCCTTACTGCTTTCATCTTCCCTGCTGTTCCTTAGTCCTTTTGCCCTTGCATTATTCTGGTGGATGTGTTTAACGCTAAGCCTTATCAAGGAAGCCAACAGTTGACACAGGTCTGACCGCAAGTCTGTCATACCAACCTTTAGAGGGGAAAGTACAGGTTTGATCAGTTCAGAGATCAGAGCTCCTTCGCTCACCATTCTAGTCAAAACCAGAACTTATGCATCTAAATTATAGTTCACACAGAGTATAAATGTATCCCAATGGTTACCTTGAATACTCCACTATCTTTCAGATCCTTCTCAGCACATTTCTTACCCCAAGATTTTCAACAATGACTACTACAAATTCTTACTCAGCTCTAATCCTATGCTTCTCCTTATACTATATAATTATTTCTCATCCTGCAGAACTACCTTGATGGTTTGGTTTCTTTTTTAATAAATCCCATTCAGATTTGGTACATGTGGCCCCAGTTCAGGAGAGTGAAACTTCAGCTGCTAACACAAGTTTGGGGTAGGAGGATGAACATTTTGGAGATATGCATATATAGAAAAGAAAGATTTAAAAATTTAAAACCATGTGAGTGAGTAATGCGTAAATAGTGTCTCCAGAGTGGGGGACCTTACAGATAGGGGTAGCCATCAATATTGCAAGCCTTTTTTTTGCAATAGCAATTTTAGCCAGAGGGTTCCTCTTAATTTCATAAGCTTTTAACAAATGTTTTATACACAGTTGTGGCAAGATAAGGGGAAAAAAAGGAACTCAAAAAGCTTATGCTCACAATTTCTTAGTTGTACTTCTCTAATCCTTCCATAAGTGGTATAAAGGAGAGTCAGAACCTATTGAACCAAGGTCTGTTTGCTCAGTCCAAGCATTATTAATGATGTGAGCTCCAAAGAATTTCTTTTCTCTCTTCTCTTAGTTTCTGTATTTTGGACAACTTTTCAACAAAAAGATCAAGCACTATCTCCTTTCAAAGTGCCTCTAATTGGGTTATTACTGGGAGCATAAAATACACACATTTATTGTTATTGAACCTACTGCAACCTGAGGCTAGCCAATGCTCAGAGTTCACTTCTACTGGCAGGAGAGAGCTATTTTGCCCTGTTCAAATCTTTTTTTATGTAAAGGACTAAGATGCCTCCAGCGTCCATCACAATGGAGTTACATGATTGACCCCTTCCTGAACAAAATTTGCAAACCACGAGCATCCACATCTGAGCAGAAAGCAAGATTAAATACAGTTATTTGCAGATCTTTTTCTGCAGAGTTTCTCTAAGTTCTTGTCCAAAAAATCTCCCTCCCATCCCACAGACATCCTGTGCTGGGTCAATAGCTCACCGCCCGACCATATCTCAATCCACGCCAGGGACAGAGGGAACTTTTTGTTCCATCAGCAACTCCTGTAAGCCAGAGCTCCTATTGCTGCCGTGGCTCCACTGTGGGGGGACACAAACCATCCTGTAAAGCCCTGCCCAAACCAGCCATTTCTGGGGGTCATTCCTCTAAATCTGAACTGCTCTCTATAGCCTTCATTTACTTGTCTCAGTCAAGTGAGATTATCTAGTCCTTTATACCAGGATAGCAAAGTGCTTTTCTCAGAGCTGCCCAGCACTAGCTCACAATGGTGAGGGTCTCTGCCACTGTCTGGGGAGGGGTTTGGAGATGGAACTGGGTAAAAATCCTTTGGTTGAAGGAAAACAAAACAGGCTCTGGTAGGTTGGCTGGATGCATACTGATTCTAGCAATTGGCTTCCATTGAAAAACAAATCCCAGAGAGGAACAAAAAAAAAAAATCAAAACAGTTTTCTGAATTTTTAAAATTACTTCACTATGCTTTTGAAACACTAAAGTTTGAACAAAGTACAACATCTGGGTTAAACAACATCTTTTGGTTGTCCTGAAGTTAAGTCATTTTAATTCTACAGTAAATTCATGGGGTTTTTATCCTGCCTGCTTAACTCAAAATCAAGAGCTTTTTATTCTGAATTTTTACATCAGCTAAGCAAAATCTGAAGTATTTATCAGTAGCACAAATCTATTTGTGAATTAACCAAGAGCCTTGCATGAAAGACTCTCTCAGCTATTTGAACATTTTCTTTTCACCTCATGTTTCTGTACCCAAAGGAAGGTAAAGTTGAGATTTACAGTTCATTCACGTCCCCAGCTGTGAAAGCATATGTTCTCAGGTTATTTCTTCCTATTATATAGTCACCATCAACTCAAATTGTACTGTCAACTTCTTCTTGGGCTTGGCTTCAAGACTAGTATTAAGCTGTGTTACTGCATAATTCTGTGGCTGTTTCCTTAGTCATAACGAAGGCTAACAGGTCAACCTTGGCTTTTGGTAAGTCATAAAATGGAAAAAACTCAGTTATAGGAACTTTAGAATTCTTACTAGACAACATGCTGTAATTCTTGTTCCTGAGTCATACTGCAAAAGCTTTTTATAATATCTTGCATTTACTGTCAGAGCAAATGATTGCACTTCTGTGCTCTTTTTTTCCCCAGGCATCCAGAAAAATATTTGAGATTCTCTGCGCAGCAAGGGATGGATGTGCTGCAGGGAACACTCTCACAGGCAGCACGTGCCAGGGCTGCAGATCCTGAAGTGCAGGAGTACTATTTACATCAATGTATGTCGTGTCCAGGGCAGGAAGGACATTACCTGCTTCTACTGTGATGTAGGAATAGATTTTTGTTACCTCTTAGGGTACATATAAAATTGACTTCAGAGATACTATTCAAAAAGTATCCGCAGAGCTTCCATGTTCACCGCACAGGCTGCCAAGGACAAGAAGGCCGCCCTGCTGTAGATGACCAAGGAACATCTTTCCCAAGAGAAGGCCTATCAAAGCAATCTCAGTCACAGGTACATCCAAAATATGCCATACATTTACTATTAAAGTTCTTTTTTCAAATATGACCCATCTTACAAACAGAAGTACTTGCCGTCCCATGGCATCTGGCTGGTACTAAAATGATCCAGTGGTGCCAAGTCTGCCATGACAGCAGAAATGCCAAACTGAACAGTGATTTGCTCCCTCACGTCCACACCACAGGACAAGCAGAGAGAGCAGGAGGAAAGCAGCCAGGATGCAACATCCTAAAAAAATCCCTCAAGATTACAAGACACATTCCTGGGGGTAAAGGTGGATGCAGAGACCTAAGGTGTGCATAAAACTTCCCCATTTCCCCACAGCTGGGGTGTATTATCACCTTTGTATATCTCTATTGCTCTAAGTCTTACATTTAACAGACATATTTCTAGTAACCATTTCTAAATTAATAGCATTTAAATGCTGAATATGGGCAGCCTGCAACTACATGTGCTGCAGAATCAGATCATGCAAGCCTGACTCATAACAATAACGGCTTTGGTATCAGCTTTTAATTAAGATGGAAATTACTGGAGCAAATTACCATAAAGGTTTAGGAACATTCAGTCCATTCTGACCCTTCCGGGTCTGTTGCAATATGTATTTGCTTTTTCTTCATAAATGTTAAAATGCCTTCCTTTTTTACCAGCCTTCTCCTTCTCTTGGGAACATGGAAAGAAACTTCTTTTCACCATGGCAAGGTACCAAGGAGACAGGTGGCTTAACGCGTAAACAATGGTAATGGGGAAAGAGGTGACAGAAATTCCACCCTGCACATGTCCAAGTCTAGCACACAAGTTCTCCACAGCATATAAGTTTGCTTGAAGCAGAAAGGGGTTACCATCTCCACTAAATCCTAACTCAAAATCATTAACAGGTCTTCAACCCACCTGTGGACCTTCATCCACTGCAATTTCACTCCACAAATCAAGGATCACATACTCACACTTTAACAAAAAGCGAGAACAACACTAGCTGGAGAAATCAATCGTTTGCACTAATGTGGCATTTGCAGCCACATGTGGCAAGGGAGGCAAAGACTGCTACCCATGGATGTCTGCAACTGACAACTTTTAGGGATGGTAACAGTATGTAAAACATATAGCAGTTCTCTGTGAAAGAACTAAGGCCCTATCAGTTTAACCTGATGTCTTTGTTTTTACAAATGTAGTTTTTAAAGCAGCTTGTGTGGAAAATTATCATTTTGCCACTGTCAGAAAACTAACATTGCAAGATAAGTCAGAACAAATTCAAGGCATTAGTCCCTTTTCTGTATGGAATTCCTTCAGGTTGGATTAACCAAGATTTATTCGGTTTGCTTATGTTCTGTCTGCTCATGTTGTCTTTGTACAAGTTCCAGTGAGCTCCACTGGAATTAATGTACCGGTAGGGTCATGCCAGGGGAGCCCCATCTGAGATGAACCAGATTTCCACTGGCACTTACTGGATCTTAATTTCGCACTTGAACTTACATGTACTTACATATATAGGCTGTAGAGAGGGAGGCTGTAGGACCAGCAAACTGGCCGTCAGCTTCTCACGTGAACTTGTATGGCGTGATCAGTCACCATGGCTTTTTTTGTCCCAGAAACAAGCACTTCCCCCTGTGTTCTCATACCTCTGTGGATTCGGAACAGAGTGTTCCTTCCCATGCTCTGACCAGGAGGACGATGAGGGGCTGGCCCCGAGGGGTGATAATGAAAATGCCTTGGTAATGAACCCATCTGGTGATGTCCTCATTGGCCTGGCTTTCAGTGCCAAGAAACTCAGCAGGGGTCACCCGGTCTTTAAAGCAAACATATGTACAATACGTACAGATTTTACTTTCCCTGCGATTTCCACCCCACCCCCCACTGCTAATGTTTTAAATACTTTCCCTGAAAATACTTCTCTGCAGGAACGGCTGCTAAGCAGATCTCCAACTTCACTGCTATGCAATCTATTGGCCTGACCTTTTCAAGGGAGGAGAGTCCCAAATGAAGCCAAGCACTTGGTATGACAGGGCCCACACTTTCAAACTATCACAAGCTTATGGATATCAAGGCAACCCCCATATAGCTAACACGTAAAAGCCAGGGTCTGCTTTCTGGCACTGGGGCTGAGAGACACAGCACCACCATGTCCGTAGAGTTAAATGTTCTACCTTACCAAAGGAGTGCATCTTGGCAATACTGCCTATTGAAAACAGTCTTTGGCCTTGGTATCTCCAGACATGCCTTGACATCATCTAGCAGAGCGATAACTGGCCCAGGCCAGAAGCTTGCCATCAGGGTACTAACTCTGAAACAGTCACTTTTGTGGCAGCCCTCAAGCTGGTGCCCTGTTTAGCTCACTAGCACAGAAGTAGCCCAGGACATCAACTAGCCCAGCCGTTTCCTGCAGGACAAACTCCTGGCAAGCAGAGTCTAGAAGTAAGGCACCAACATCACCCAAACTCTGCAGCACAGGTCCATCATCCTCCCCAGACAAAGCATTGGTTCTTGTCACCTCCTAACAGACATAATCACAACTGGTGAGCCCAGAGGAAGAGCCCACCATCACCTGTGCCAGGGGACAGACACAGAACCAAGCCTACTGCTGGAGGATTTTTAAGAAATGTCTAGCAAATAAAATTAGTGGGACAAGCAGCACCTTAGGCCCCACTGGCCAGAAGGTCTCCCATAGCTCAAAAGTGCCCTCCTCTGGCTGATTTTGACAGACTCGTCTATAACTGCCAGGGTCACACTTTCTGTGGGAAGGAATCATAAAAAATCAGTTGCAAAGCGATCACTGAAGACCAAGTTATCCTACACGAGCAGGTTTTCCAAAACAGTACAATAAATGGGCCAGCTGCTCCATGGCTCCCATCACAGTGTGCAGGAAGGAGCTCAGACCTGCAGGGAACAGCTACTCTCTGATGAAGTCCTCAGCCAGGGCTTTCAGTTTAGGTCACCTTGTGGTTTACAGCTCTAAACGTAGGCATTGAAAAAATTACTCTTCAGAACTGAGTTCTGAGTTACGGAACACAATTTTTCTGGCTCACAAATTTCCATACTGCTAAGTCATCTTTGGGTTTTTGTCTCCAAGCAGTTGCCTGACTTATCCCAGATTACTATTTTAGGAGAAGGCAAATCATGCCCTAGAAATGCCTGTTTTCCCTTTGCTGGCTTTAACGACAGTCTAGACAGTGAACACAGATGGAGATCTCTGTATTTGGTCAGGTGAATCACACCCCAACAGACTCCGAGTTTCAAAACTTTGCCCTTCATCCAAGCCTAAAAGTTGCTTTACTGGCTAAAGATGTTTGTGATGGAAACTATCCACAGATATCTTAGGAATCGCTGATTTACCCATCTGTCACCGCATGTGTATTCCACCTAGGTAAGTCAGAGCTTTTTTTTTTTCTTGTCATATTAATATCACGGGGAAGTTCCCTACTTTCCTTAGAAGACAATTCCACAGACTAGTAAGACTTGGATTTATTCCCACTCATCCTCCCTTATGGTATATCTTGGGTATTTCCTACAGATAATGTGCATTTAAGGATATTTGATATATCATCAACATTTATGCTTATATATCTTATTCACTTTTTATTTAAATAAGTGTATGTTTACATAATCGACCTAGAACCTCATTACTCAGCTCAGTCTTCTTGTGCCATGTTTTTCAGCTGAGCTGCCATGGTTAGCTAGTGTCAGTAAAGTGCTGACTAGAACTACAACTTTGGAGCCACTCTCCATGTATTTAAGAATGTTCACAATGGTTCAAGGAAATAAGAATAAAAGCACAGTTTTGTAAATCAGAAATAAGAATAAAAGCACAGTTTTGTAAATCGATGGAAGTATACCTGTAAGCAAAGCTTAGGCAGCTCTTAATAGGCTTCTTCACACGTCATTAACCTGATCTGCATGATACCTAGACAAAGACATCACTAATTGTTTTTGTACCAAAACAGCAGTCAATGGAAAAGGATGTATTTTCAGAAACCAACCAATGAAAGAAAATTGTCAGTAACATTGAGACTTCTATAGTAAAGTGAGGTTCGTGGGGCAGAGGTTCATTGTGGAAAGATCTAGAATGCTCTTACCAGGTTTCTAGGACACCATATGATTTCATAGCACACCTAATGTTGCAATAGATGAGTAGTGGTAATGCCACCTTTTTCCATGGTGTACTTTTGTCAGCAGGAGTTAAGACTGAGTTGTGCAAGGCTCTTCTGTATTTAGCCACATGTCCCTTATCATGTTTGGAATTTTCCCTCCTCAGGTCCCCTCCAATTCGACAACAGCACTCATATCACCATTATTCTGACTAAAAAGACCTTCCAAAATACCTTGGTTACAGATTTCCTCCCCACCCTGATAATTTGCCTCTTCACATGGCAGGGAGTAGTCCTGTTTTCAGCTGGTAGGTCTGGCTGGCATGACATGAAAACCACCTAAGACGTTTGCTTCAATTCCCAGCAGTCAGGACAGAGTGTATTTGAACTTCTTGGAACATGTCAGACTTTGGGGTTTCTTGCATGTAATCATAAGTGAGCTTCCTTGCTTTGATTTCTGCAGCAAGTTGTGGGTGACAGAAACACTCTCCATTTTTCACATACGTAGGTAGCTCCACTCTTAGATATAATTGCATGTCTGTTTGGTCAACCCAGACAGCCACTTTGTGCTGTTAACATCTCTGCCCACACCCATCCTCCTAAGTTGTGACTTGGCTTGGCCTTTTCTAAACAGACCATTAAGGATTTATTAAAACTAGTCTCTCAAAAAGGAGATGTATGGTATTATAAAAATCAACTGCCTGGCTTAGTTTTGGGTTGGGTGTTTTTCCAGTTTGTGAGATTAGAGCTACATCACCCAATCTACTGTCCCTTAAAATCCAAAGGCTGTCTGGGTGTAAGTGATGCTACAGCTTGGTGCAGGGTGTCTGTTACCACTGGTTACTGCAGCAGGGGTTGTAAAGCAGTTCTAGTCTAGAAATATCAAATCATCTTGCCTTACCATTAACACTAGGAGCTTTATTATCATTAAACAGTTACAATACAGCCCTGTCAAAGAGCCAAGAGCAGGGTTCCTTGGGCACTATACATCCACAAGTAGGTAGAGAGTCACTGCCTAGCTTGTAATATAAAAAAAACCCAAGCAAACTTTAAAAAAAATAAAAAGACAGGCAAACAGGGCAGGAGAAGGGGTGTTCTGGGTCTAAATCTGAGATTCTGAGATTATGTGAACTATTTGTGAACTCCTCTTCCCCTGAATATCTCTTCAATAGCTTCTATGGGAAATATCTGCATCTGTACTTCCGATGGTCTGTAACTGGTGATAGTAATTAAAACACATCTTAAATAGAACATAAGAGTACATTTCTCAGAATCCCTACCAGGAAATAGAGTGATTTGGCCTGGCAGGGTGGAAAAAAGCCCGGCATACTGTGTCAATATCACAGGATCTGCCTTTCTTTAAATATACAAAATCTCTCATGGTTACAGTTTAACACGTAACCGTTCTCTTTCAAATTCTATTCTCAATGGTTTCTCAACATTAAGATTGAACTGCTTCTATTCCGGTCCTTTGCACAACAACCAAGTCTACGAAAAGATTTTTTAACACTTCACATGTTCACAATTACTTTAATCAAAGAACTATAAAGAACTCTGCAAACATCTATTAACACGTGCAACAGCTCCACAGGTCTGCTGCAGAGGGTTCTGATTTTATCCTCAATGTATAGACAGAGTAACTAAGGAACAGCAGGCAAAAAGTATTTGACTTCCCACTCCCAAGCTGTAGTGTGTTAACTATTAGATAATTATTCTTCTACTGAGAACAGCTTAATGCTGTAATGTACAAATATTGACTGCTTGTGCTCAAGTGCCACTCTCAAAAATCTCCTTCAGAGGTAGCTGCATCAATCGAGTTTCATACAGGAATTACGGTCTATTTGCAAAGTTTGCAAAGGGATTTTGGCTGCCAGACTGTGGAAGTCCAGATTGAAAGTGTCAGTTCAGACCCAGTACAAAAGCAGCCCTCAGCTTTGAGGTGCACAGAGCAGACCACCTCCCTCATAAAAACCAGGGACCCTATAATCAACACTGGCCCTGAGTTACTACTGTGAGCCAGAGCATGGAGGAGTGTCACTTGGTCACTGCCACCAAGCACCCATAGACCTTTCCTCAGGTAGTCTCCAGAGGCACCAGCCCCAGCCTCACCCAGGCAACTGTCTCTGCCTGCTCTCCTGATTTGGAGACACATTTTCCTGACAATGGAGAGAGCTGCCAAAAACACAATTGTGCACCTTTTCCAGGCTGGGAAAATATCCTGAACTGTTGCCTCCCTTCCATGCCATTACTAATCACTGGAAACAGCTGTTCCCTCTTTTTCTTTTTTTCTTCTTTTTTGTTTTTCCTTCCTTTTTTGTTACTGTTTAATACCATTCTGTTCAACTGTTTCTGGCAAAGACAGAATAGGAGGAAGAAAATGTTATACACCGCTCCACACAACTGATACAGGTAAAGGCAGCTAATCGATACGATTCCTCATCTCCCTAGAAATTGACCTGAGACACCTTAAACTCACCTCATACTCCGGCAGTACTCAGATCATGCTGTATTCAAAATCAAACCAGTACCCAAGAAAGGAACAACAGCTAATGAAGTAATAGATTCATTTTTTGCCAGTACCTACTAGGGTAAGTCAACCTGGAACAGCTTGAAGCTATTAAAATGTTTCTATATATTTCTGTGAACACATGTATCATAAAGTAAAAATGATGAAGTGTCTGGTAGAAAGATTTTGAAAACAGTCAAGAACTGTTTGTTCCCAGCCCTGGAGGAGTTGCGGATCCCCAAGGTGGACCATAGCTGCCAAACAAATCTAGATACTACAGGTCTAGAGAGCCTTTCATCTTCATCACCTTTGAGATTCAAGGGTGGGGCTAAGGGGTGGGGAAGTCCATTTTTATGCATTAGTAAATCTTTCAAAGTTGAAGGTGATGCAACTCGTACCGTTTTAAATAAATAAATAATTCACAACACAAGTGGCAAAATAAATGCAGAAAGGAAGAGCCAACTGTGAATTTCCTTGTACAGAGGCCAGCTCCTCAGCTGTTAGGAGTAAGCCCAGTTTATGCAAGCAGACACTCTGAATACGTGGTTAGGGTTTGGGGTTTTTTGTTTGCTTATTTGTTTCCCTGGGGATTTTGGAGTTTGTTGATTTGGGGTTCTTCAGAGATGATCATCATCTAATCATAGAATGGTTTGGGTCAGAAGGGACCATCCAGCCAAATGATAAAGCTATTCAGGGGTATTTTATATCATGATGATAAAGCTATCCATGAATTGTGTTTTTTTGTTGTATACATTCTTTTCCTCCCCAGACCCAGCTCTCAAAGCTGAACAGACCCTCATAGACTCGGTAGGAGTAGAGATAGGGCTTTATGCTTGATTGAGGCCACCAAATTCTGTGTTGAGGAGCAGGGTAGGTTGGCAGTACCATATGTCTGCTCATCCATAGTCTTCAGCAGCTTTATCACCATGGCAATGGAGAATGAACATTGGTTTGAGGAACACCCAGGGCAGTAACATACTGAAGGGATTCATAACCTGGGAATACTGCTTGGTTAGTGCATATCCAGCCCAAATCTTCCTTCACAAGTAATCCTCAAGCTGCTTCCAGTCAGCCTCCTGAATCCAATTTCTGGGATGACACAGGTGATGTGACTCTGCTGTAGGCCATTGCCAGCCTCAGCACTGGGTGCCCAGGAAGACCAGGCAGGCGGCACTGTGCAGAACACTATACAGTTGAGATATTTCCAACTGTTTGAGGCATCTTTAGTTTTTTGAAGCATCTCCCTATTGCTTTTTTTTCACTGCTAGGAGGACAGTGTTGCCCCTAATAAGTGTTGCCATACCAAAATCAGAATGAGTTTGACTACCTCAATCCATGCACCTGAGTGCATGCTCTTAGATCTTAAGGGCTACAAAGATGATTAGGGAACTAGAACATCTCTCTTATGAGGAAAAGCTGAGGGACTCGGGGCTTTTTAGTCTGGAGAAAAAAAGACTGAGGGGGGATCCGATCAATGCCTACCAATACTTAATGGGTGGATGTTAGGAGGATGGGGACAGTCTTTTTTCAGTGGTGCCCAGTGACAGGACAAGAAGTAATGGGTACAAACTTGAACATAGGAAGTTCCATCTAAATGTGAGGAGGAACATCTTTACTTTGAGCATGGTAGAGCACTGGAAGAGGCTGCCCAGAGAGATGGTGGAGTCTCCACTCTGGAGACATTCAAAACCTGGAATGTCTGGAGACATGTTCCTGTGCAACCTGCTCTAAGTGGATCTGCTCTGACAGGGGGGTTAGAGTAGGTGATCTCCAGAGATCCCTTTCAACCCCTGCCATTCTGTGACCAGTTCTTGCCCCATCAATACTAATAGTACCTGGGAATGGCTACTGGAGCTGAATCCATTCTGAGAGCACCCATCGGTTGGCCAGTATTGGCTTACAATGACTTGATATTTCAACAGGGACAAATGGAAGGAAGCAAAATCATGACAGGACCATGCTGCTTTAAATCAGTTTCTAAATCACTTGGTCATTTCAGTGCATTGGCCCAGACAAGGAAGAAATCTGTTCAAAGAAGGAACTGTGAGACCTGATAGAAAAAACATAACCTCTAGCCCCCCACATGAGTACATCTACCAGCACAACACTCTTGATGGTGGCAGTGATGAAAAAATTTGCAGAAAAAAAACTACCACAAGCAATTAACAAATGTATTTAAGCACTAAATATAGCCCAGTTCTTAGCTTTGATTAGGCAGGACTGACACAATCACAGGTCAGCACAAGAACATAAAAATCCTCATGTCACCAAGCCAAACAGCCTTCCAAATATCACTCCTCCTCCCACTGCCTTCTGGGTTTTGCAGGAATTGTTTCTTGATGGTCAGCCCTCAATTCCATCTGTTGTGTCATGACAGCCCTTTGCACACAAGAACAGAAGAGCAGGGTTTGTTTCCAAGCCGATAAAGGAATGTGACAATTTTTGAGAGACTGGCTTAAAAATCTTCTGAGTTTCAATAGCATGCCTCACAGTCAAGGGGCACTCAGAAATTAAAGAGGGAGCAGAGCTCCTATGGGCCTTTTGTTTGGGGGTTTTGTGTTTGGTTTGGTTTTTGGTTTTTTCCACTAAGCAAGGAACAGGTGCTCAGCTATTTCATAGCCAGGAGCATCATTCCAGTCAGAGATGCCTCTCCAGTGTCAAGGGTTTTCCAGGAACACATTTGCACTCATTAGCAGTTATTGCCACAACGGTACAAGTCAGCACAAGCTTGGGGTGCTGGCACAGCTATAAACTTGGTTGCTCTCCAGAAAAGCACATTAAGTTTGTTTGAATGAGGTGAAGGCAGCTGTAGTGAAACAAAGCGTCCTCTAGGTACCTTTAATCATAAAAAAAAGTAGAGGGAAAGGGAAACAAAAGTAATTGTGTGTTGACTTGCATGTCCAAATCTCATCATTAGAAAGACTCTGCATGCCTAGTGCTCACACTTAGGCATCAGACTTGCCCATTCAAGCACTGGTACTATGGGTATGTACCAGGTACCACTCAGGAAATGCACCTAATCAGCCTTTTGCATATATCACATCATTATGTGCTCACACTTGTAGGACCCCTTGTGCTCAAAAATAAGCCTCCCAGATGTGCACCCCAAAGCATTTCAGTATCCAGCCCTGTGTTTTCACTGATTTTGACATTTATGCAATAACATCCCATACTCAGCCAGCAGTTCACATTTTCATATCCTTCAGACAGAAGTCAGTTTTCAACACATATCTGAAGACATCAGCTTATATCACTCCTCAGACACGCTATTTTAACTAGGTTCTAGTTAATGACTAATTTTATTTAGTCATTAACTGATTACATTAGCAAATCTGATCCATGACAATAATTGCTCTCTAACAACTACTGTCTGGCCACCCTCAGCTCTGCGTCTCCTCAGCAGCAGCCTCACAGGAGAGGCTCTGGTCCTGATGGACATCAGGACCAAACCTTCCTTTCCTGCCAAGAGGCAGCTTTTGTCCATGTCTGCCAGCTAGAAGCTAGGCCAGAAGCTACAACATGGAGTGAAACATCAGAAGCAATCAGACTTTCTGGAACAATTTTCAAAGAAGAGGCTGCAAAACCTGTGTTTTGGACAAATGAACAGCTTCCGTGCAAACTATGGGTCAAGAGAACTAACTCCACATTATCTGCAGCAAACACTCTCATTTTCCATCTGCCTCCTGCCTCTGAACTTTACCTCAGTGATCAAAACATCAGCCGCATCTTTCACCTTCCATAGCCTTTGGAGAGATAGCTTGCTTTCCTCATTCCCTCTGGGACCTCAGGAATCCCAGCTCCCAACAGCAGAAGGGGCAGATTTGTTCCTGAAAGCTTGTGTCCAAACAAGGACCTTGTTTGCCAGCCTGCTTGCTGTTTTGATAGCATGTCTAAAGGTCTTAGTCTCTGTGAAACCATGCAGGGTATAGCAAGTGTCCATACTCTTGTTTATGTTTTTGAGGCAAACAGATTTGGCACAGAACAGCACTAAACTTCAAACACTGATAAGGATACATGGGGACCATGACAGTAGGAAGGAAATACCTCACCCAGGGGCTCAACAGCTTTGTGCAAAGAACTGTGACGGGGAAAGAAGAACAAGACCTCCATACCATGATTTGACAATGCTGAGTCCAAACTGTATCCTGACCAAAAACGCCGCAGCCACACAGGGCAAAATGTGGCACAGCCATAAGCTCTGCCCGTTCAAATTTGTTCACTATGTTTCAACATGTCAACTTTGTACCTGCAGGCTTTATGCCAGATCAAATACTATCTGCCTGCACCACCCTAACTTTACACTGACTCAAGTCTTCCCCATCTTCCTGCCACCAGCATAAAGCTGAAATAAAATAGCAAAACCAGTGCAGGTTCTGCATCCTGTGCTCTATGGGAAGGCAACTGCATTCCCATCCCTGACCTACATCAATTTACTACCTCTGGGCGCACAGACCTGGTACTGTACGGCCACAACCTGATGTAATTACACAACCTCTTTTTCAGGAAAAAATAGAGTTTGAGAAGTTTCCACTATCTTGCCTGACCCAAGTCTCCTGTTCCCATCCTCAATTTACCTCCTGTTCGCTTCTGCTGATGCAACTGGCTGTGGGGTTATGCAGTAAATTTGGTCAGGGAAGGTTCTTTTGGATAGCAGTCGGGTTGTTGGGATTTTTTTAATTTTTGAATCATTCAATGTCTCCACAAAGAGCTGTCTCAGCACAACTGAGGGGGGCAATGAACTACATGGTACAGTGCCAGGAGCAAGTGGCCAAAGGGTGGGGGCAAAACTTTTAAATTGCCTCTGCTGCTGGGGAAAACATTTGTGTAACTGCACCCTGAGTAACGTTAGCTGCCAACCTCCTGAGCAAGCTATCTGCATATCATTTGCATTTGAATTGAGAGAAAAATCCCCAGGGAGCTTGTCTAGGCAGGTGGCTAGTCTAGATTTGGTCAGAGGTGGGATGGAAGGGGGGCATTCTTCATGAAAATTGGGTAAACAGTTCCCCAGGCTGCTACACACTACAAGGATTTTAGGTTGTTTCCAAAACTTTTACCTAACTGTACCTGTGCTGTAAGCTTTAATAAATAAAGCTTCCTTTTGCATTGCAATGAAACCTGTCTAGGGTCATGGGACCAGACTCTACACAATGGAAAAGCTCATCAAGCTAATTAATTACCACTCCTACCTCCCTCAGCATCAGCAAATGAATCCAGGTCCTTTGGCTCCAGCTACACAAACTAGTAGGAAGGCACTTTTAATTACAGCCAGGGACTGCATCCTCCACAGTTTACAGTCATTGAGCTTGGTCCACCAGCAGGGAATTTTCCCTGTTGTAGCTTATGGAAAATCAGCATGGGCCAGGCTGTGGGAAACCTGGACTCCCGAATGGATTGTGAATCTTGCCAAGCGTGGTAAAGGCATGTACCTGCTGCCAGCCAAGTCCGCCTAACACCACGGCTGGTGCTGCCTGCTGCTGGATTTTCATGTGCTTGCCTATTTCAGGGGCAAAAAGGGTGAGAGAGGAAGGGGGAGATGAGGGTGGTGGCAGGATTACCATATATAGTCATTATACTCATTAACCACAGCACGCTAAATGAATCATTAGGCATCACAACAGATCCACACATGCTTTACTTCTTAAAGCTTCCTGACTTGAATCTGTTTTCTGTACAAATGCCCAGTGATTGTTTCAAGCAACCAAGCACATTTCCAATGTTACTGCTGCAACTCCTTCCAAAAAAATAACTAAATAGATGAAGCTCTGCTGAAGGAGCAGATCTGTTTATAGAACATACTTTTCTTTCACTAGACCAAATATATTCAGCATTCTCAAGTAAATACATACATTAAAAACTTGATAACTGGCTAAATCAGAAAGAGAAAGAAACAGCAAATGGGAAATTATGTAACACAGAGCAACTTCAATAAGAATGTGCATTTTAAAATATTTTATGCATGTTACTTTGAGGCTAAATCTGAGAGCAATTTTTTTAAAAAATCAAATATCTAAGATTGAATAAAAGGTTCCATTAGAAAACAGAAATGTAAATGAAATGGATTAATTTTTGAAAATAAGTAAGTCTTCAATCTATAGTATTACAATCTAAATGTTGCTTTAGCCTGGAATATAAGACTCTGATAGCAAATCTAACTAGGCAAATAAAGCAATATTGTCTTGCTTGGTTTTGTTATCCAAACTAAGATGAAATTAAAAATAAATAAATAAATTTCCCCAAAAATCTTATTGCTCTTATTACTCAAGCAGCTATTTCCACAGTCATGTGCTTGCAACAGCACCTGGCAGCAGTTTCAATAAGTTATCCGAGTATTACAAAATGACTTTACAATAGCAGACAAAACTGCTCCATTCAGCCCTCCTGAACTGATCCCCTTTTGGCTTCCATTCCAGATTAGCCCCTCTGGACCAGCCCTCCCCATATCACAAGGCTGCTGAGATCACACCAACTGAATCAAAACCCCAAGACATCACAATAGGATTAAAAAATCCCGAGGACAGAAGCCAACCAGCAGTTTTTCCATGGACATGAATAAAAGTAGGGTCAGGCCATATACACATTACCATAATCTCCCAACCTTTACTCAGGTGTAGAGGTCTGGACTGGGGCTTTATGGATGTTTACACAGTACTTAGGAGGCTGAAAGCAGTAAGGATAATTATGCAAGTAACAGTTGGCTTCCTTAATTCAGCTCTGTTGAAGAAAGGTTGCAGGAGCAGACCCAAGACTATATATTATGTCTTTCTAATCCTTCAGCTTATTCTGATTTAATAGAGGACATGCATTCATCAGCAGAGCCCTCAGCGCACAGGTAAGCCAGCAATAATCACCACAGCTATATCAGTCCAGGTGCTATCGTCTTATCTATCAGCTGTCTCTGCAGTTTATAGGAGCTGCTTATCTCAAAGAGCTATCAGATCTGAACTTTAATTGAGTCTTTTGTTTGATCTTGTTTTCTTCTGTGTTCATTTGAAGCCCCACATGTCATGCTTTTAATTTTGCATCAAAACGCATCAGGGCCTTTAATTTTATTCCTGCTACTGATGCAATATGGTCTTGCAATAATGAGAACAGTGAGCAAGTCATGAAAATAATAAACCATGCTAGGTCTGGAGGCTATGAAATCAGTTCAAACATACTGCGGGGAGCTGTACTGCCTGCACTGAGACACATGGCTTTCCATGGGCACAAGCCCATTTATGAGTCATGAAACATAATGGAGTATTGTTGAAAGCTTTGGGACCATGAGAAATTATCTACTGCCCGGCATGGGGAATGGTATAAACTGGCAAGGAACTGGAGTTACATTCTTTTACAGAAATGAAATCAGACAGCCTTGGCCTGCTTTCCAGTATACAAAACCACAAATCATGATGACAACTCCTTAATTAGGACTAATTTTTTCTTTTTTTTTTAAAGAGTTGCCACTGCACTAACCAACCAGGGAAGCCAACATTTTCTCTGTCCCTAGCTCCGAATTATAATAAAGCAGGGGAGGTAGGGAAGACAAAAAGGAGGGAGAGTAAATGAGTCTAGTATCTCAGCATGAGCTACAAAAGCAAATGCACCTTTCTCTCTCCTGCACCAGGTGGCATTCCCTCATGCTGAGGATTTGGTACACATGGACAAGTAGAACAAAAACTATTTGCTTAACATTATAGTGTGAGAACACCACAGTGCCCTAGGTGTGCAGATCTCCATGCAGAGGAGAGCTGCCAGTGTGGGAGGCAGCACATTCCGTAGGGCTTTTGGACTAGGTGATCTTCAGAGGTCCCTGCCAACCTTTACAGCACAGGGCTGGAGGTCATTTCTCATTCAAACCCCATCTTCCTTCTGGTTCCCTTGCTTTTAGAACAAAAATTTTAAATGACCCTTTGACTGAAAACACAGAAATCCTCTGAATGGTGAAGAGATTAGGAAATTGCATAACTGCAGGAATACAGAACTCAGAGAAGTACCTGATAGGGGAGTGAAGAAAAAAAAGTCAGAACTCCATTTGACCACAAGACATTTGCTTTACTGGGAGGATGGTTTGAACAATGAAATAAGTTGCACTGGGAGGTTGCAGAGTCTCCATCCTTGAGATATTGAACATGGCCCTGAGGAACCTGCTTTGGCCATCCTTGCCTACAGGGTACTGGACTAGGTGATCTTCAGAGGTCCCTGCCAACCTTTACAACACTGTGATTGCAGGAAATAGTCTTTCCATTCAGTGTCCCCAGGAAAGCACAATGGAACTGGAAATGCGGCACTAAGTGGGACAACCCACTGTGTCAGTACAGCTTTCCCGGTCAGCTGTCTCCATGAAGGTGTGTAAGGGTAAAGCCAAACTATAATGGACACCTTAAACTAGAGGCTTTGCTCAGGCTAAATAAATGCCTTCCCAATCAAAAGAAATCCAGGAGAGCTAAATCAAGAGTTAACAACGTGAATGCTCATTTGAACATTTATATAGATTTGCTCCTTCCATGTTTGCACATCTTTTGTGCTAGCTTGCCATGAGCTTTGGAAAGGTGAAATTTTACTGGTAGAAAGGCTCATGGAAAGCACATTTGCATTTACTTTGGAATTGCTTACACACTCATCCAGTCAAGGAGACAATACTATGTATTCAGTGAGCCTAGAAAGGTGAATGAAATCCTAAAGATTAACAGCTCTTAACAAATTAATTACTAACCCAGAATTAAAACATGCTAGAGGAAATTATGGTCTGTGTGACCATATGATGAATAAGCAGAAAAGGACAAAACTGAATGGATATTCAGCTAAGAATCATTCAGTCCACAAGTGCAACCTCATCCTCCATTGTGTAGCAGTTGCATCATGTTACACATGGCCAATAATAAATCAGGAGCTCAATTCCCTCCCTTTGCCATGGATTATCTGGGATGGGACCAGGAATTGACAGGCTCCATTCTCTTTCCTTCCCCAGGGAAATCTCAAATTGATCAAAGCATAAACGCTGCCTGAAGCATGTGATTATATTTGACATTGATGACATTTTTTCCAAGTTCAAGAAGGTATCAGAGGCCCTTAGAGACCACAGTTTGGCTCCAAGTTTGCAAATTCCCATGAGCTGTGTAGGTACAGTATGGCTACTAGGTTTCAACATAGAGCCCATGGTTTGCAGAGGGAGAGGGTAGATGTAACTCTGGAAGCCAAGGACAGACATCACTTCTGAAATAGTCATTCATTAATATGTTAAAATATAAGCCAGCATGCATGCCTAAGTTAGGTTTGAACTTCAGCAGAATGTTATTCTGGAAGATTGGGAATCATCTACCTTCCCTTAGAAGCAGAAAGCAAACTTCATTGAAGTTTAAGAGACATGGACTCAATTCTTAGCTCAACTCCAACTGCCTATGAGTCCCTGAGCAAGTTGTTTCAGCTAACCTGTTTTTTTGGTTCACCTTGTAAAGCACAGAATGCAAGCTCTGTGTCAGAAACTATCAGGACAATATGCTAGAAATAAAGAGTAAGGCATTCAGAGGTCATGGTCTCAGGCAAGTAGGCAGGAGGAGAGATATTATCTAGTCCAAAACCTGAAAAGAATCTAAAGAAAGATGGAAGGGAAACCCCTATGAATGTTTTCAGCCTTAACTGAAGCACTGGCACTTCATCCAAATCAACAAAAAATACCTCTCTGAGAAGACACATACAGTCTTTGGGGAAGCGACCACACATTTTCCATAGTTGTCTATTACTCTCAAAGCAGTACAGCTTTGGTCTAAGGTGCAGGAACTTCTGAAGATGCATTTGCAGTACAATTCAAAGCACTAGCATCGTTCATTTACTCCTCCCCACAGCAGTGTTATTGATGTCTGATCTAGGTACTATAGAAGTAGGGTAGGGCTGACAGCATTGGGAGTTTCAGCTCAGGCTCAGTATGCTTGCCCGAGACTTTGAAAATGGATTTGGCAATAAAGCATCTGCCAGTGCTGTCACACTGTTATTGGTACGGGTATGTGAGGTGGAGCAATCACACCTTCACTTAGACAGCAGACATACTCTGTGAGACAGGAGTGCTAGAGACCCAGCAATCAGGCAACTATGAAACACAAAAGAGAGTGTAAGTTTGGGGAGGCCTTATGCAAACTCTTTGGACGGGTGAATGTCTGAGTTTCACTCCAAGAGTGAGATATCTCTCCTTTTATTGGAAACCATCACTACATAAAATTTTATTTTCTCCTCATACACATACCTAATGAGAACTGAAAACTCTTGCACATTACTGTTGTTCCTGGATAACCAAAATGTCACCCTCATAGCTACTTGTGGGCTGCAGTTCTAACTCACACTCTAAAAGTACAGCTGGTCCATTAAAAAAATATTAAAGACCTCAATGTTTGTGACAATCACTTCTACCTTAATATCTTCCAGATTCTTGGCTGAGATGATGCATCCCAATAACGCAGCAAAAGAAAATACCCTCTTTCATACAAACTAGACTTTTGTTTTCCACAAAGCTTTTCCAAGTCCTGGACATATGGTGATAGTAAATTCAACCTCTCTCACTTTATGTCTCTGATCCAGCAATAATTGTGAGGCTAGATTGAACCAGAGTTTAAAACCACGTCACCACTAACCATCTTTGGAGAAAGATTGAGCAAGGATCCAGAAAGGATTTGATCTCTAACCTACCAAGTAGGGTTACGGAAATAAAATCTGAAGTCCTAGAACTTTGTGAATTTGAATAAGTGTTGAGCTTTGGCCAAGGAAAGCAACAAAGGTGAAAGCAGAACTTCAAAACAAATATTTTCCTGCATTCCTAAAAGGCCTTTAGTTTAAAAAAAGCATTTGTAATAAAATCTAAAACAAGTTTTAAAAAGTTCAGAAGCCAAGGGCACAAACAAGTTCCAAGACAGTCAGAAGAGCTGTATCATCGCATAAACTTTGGGGAATAAAAAAATAAAAATAATAAAAAAATAATTTAATGACACTGGTCAAAGTAAAACTATGAAATCAGAGTGGTGGTCTTTTGTTTATTTGTCTTTAAAAGAACACATATTCTAAAGTGGGTTTGGGGTGTTTTTCTTTTAGGAGGTGGCCCTCCCTTTTTTAATGTCTGCCTTCTTTTTCTCTAGTTATTTTGTGCCACTGATTATTCTGGAACAAAATCTCACCTCACTGAATTATAGCACTTTTATAAGTTATGCAACATAGAAAGTAATAGCTCAGTAATTGTCAATATTCAGCCCATCTTGTGGGAAACCAAAGAAAATTATGAGAGGCAATTTATGAAAAGAATATCCATTGCATCAGCCAGTCCATCTGTGAAGTTTTGTTCATTATGTAGATTGTACTACTGACATATGGAAGAGACATTTCACTGTTGTAGCCTAGATGAAAAGTTAGAGATGTTTTATTTCTCAACTAGAAAATCATATGGATAGCCTCACAATTTTACAAGGACTCATAATATGTTTTGGCTTTGTCTGTTTGTATACACTTTTTCTCCCCCCTCCCTTCAATATGTAGATTAATTAGAGTGATAAAACAACTCATAGATGTGACTCACACAGCCCTTAAAAGAACAATACAGTACTACCCTCAGAAAGGGAAACAGCCCAGCTCACAACAGGCAATAACTTCAGACCTGGGGATCATTCACACGACTGCTGAGATATCGAGCTTAATTGCAAGGTCAGGTTAAGCAAGTCTAATTTTAGACTGATTTCCTACCCACACGTCCAGGTACACTCCTTTGTACTTGGAAACTACAAATGAAAATGGCTAGTTTTGTGTTCTGCATTTGTATGTACAGCCATGGAAAAAAACAGCCCCTGGTATTTTTAAGAAAATTCTGGCCCTGGGTACAGCTGCCCAATGCCTTCTGCATGGAATTTATCCAGAGATGTCAACCAGACAAGATGTGACTCAGTTCTTAGAAGAGGAACACAAACTATAAGTGCATTGCATATGATTAAGACATAGCGACTTGGCCTTGTTGAAATGAATATCAAAACAGACTAAGAACTTTGTGAGTGATAAAACCCAACTGCAAGCATTAACAGCAATACTAAGAAGATCGAGTCTGCTTATCCAAGCCATGCTCCTGTCATGTCATAGCAGGGTGGCTGTTTCAGTGCATTAAGTCATTTCCCACTTCAGAACCACGCTGGACCACCCAGTCCTGAGTCTTGTGATCACTGTCCATGACAACTGAGGCAGTTGTACACTCCTTTCCTCAGACCTTGACATACCCCTTTTGTGTGCATCCAGCTTCCCACCTTTTGGCTGCTACTCCAGTATTCATATTGCAGCCCACTCATTTGCATGTGGTGTGCACCTGCTGATTGCTTTTCTTCATGGTAAATGCATAGGGAAGCTCTCTCTGTATATGATTGCGAAAGGACAAGCATGCAATTGTACTGGGGAACAGAAGAATAAGAAAAAGTGAGAGATGGAGTTTGATACACTACAGGGCAAACTATGCGAAATTACAGACTATATTCCAAAGCCTCTCATTCCCTTTGTGATAGCCATCAGCTGACAGCTCACTTCCATTCCCCTTGACTCCCATCCCAGCTGTTGAACGACCCACTTGCTGTCCTTGTATCCTGTGACACACAGAGCGGATGCCAATGGCCTCACATCGCAAAAGACTTCAGCCTATGCAGGGCCTGAGTGCTCCCTGCTCAGCTGTCACAGCCATAGTTTATTGTGAGATGAATTATAGATTTCTTTTCAGAAATACTGTATTTCACCCAGTTTCTGAAAGAGCATACATCACCCTCTCAGGAAGAAGCAACTGGGTTAAGATGACAAACCCAACTTCTCCTCACATATGTTTACTTAACTAATAAGGAATGTCTGACTGTAGGCAAAGTCAAATTCCTCCAGAGATCAAGTATGCTTAGATCTGTCCATGAGAGTTACTAATAATATGCAAGTGTTTTGAACTATTTACAGGCTTAACCCAACTGCAATGGAGTCAATGTTTTAGCTCTCCCTGCCTTCAAAGTGAAAAGGATCTGGGGCTCCGCACATACTTGGGAGGCAGCTCACTGCTAGGCTGGCCCATCTCCCTCCCATGGGTTTAGAGGCTGTAGCCTGTACAGCACAAAGCCCCAAATTATACCTACTGCCCACTACAGCAAATTCCAATGATTCTGTGCCTTTCCCCTCTCTAAATGCATTTGCTTAAAATAAAGGCAGTAAATTATATAATCAGATAAACATATACACTGCAGGATGAACAGGAGGACTGAAAATCATTAATCCTTTCTGGAGCAACAGACAGAAGTTCTCTCTCAATCATACTATTAACCACGAAGGACCCATACTGATATGCCCTGTGAGCTCCTGCTTTCTCCAGATATTGCTGTAAAAAACAGCAAGCAAGAAATACCACTGCAGCATTGTACTCCAAGAAGACACAATTAAGAAGCCTTTGCATCTCTACCGCATGCCTACCAGCATGAGCTCTTCCTACAGGAGGAGTTTCATTCAGCAATCAGAGAGCAAGAATGGCATCCAGAGCTCCTGAGCCTTCCCAGCCATTTGTCCCATTTGTTCGACCACCTTACACAAGTCACTTAATCCAATATTATTTTTTTTTCAAGCTGGTTACCTGAAACAGGGCTTGATCCAATCCCCAATAAGGCAAATGGGAAATTTCCAGTCCACTTCAATGGTACCCACCAGCTCATAGACCTTGACATCTATATTTAGACACTTAAATATAGTAGCCTGGGCTTCAGAGATTACTGAGTGCCTGCAGCTGCCACTGAACTCAGACACAGGAAAAGAACATATCTCTGATTCAAAAAGTTTCTGAGTTACAGACTACTAAAGGCTAAGGTATAATCAAGGGAAATATCATTGTACATTTGCTGTTACAGATTTCTCCTTACATGGCTGCTAGGACACAAATCAGACCCAAGCTAGAGGGCTACTCATACTCCTGGGATGAAACAGTGCAGTTCTTCCTCTGTTCCTTCCCACAGAGCTCAAGTACTAGAGTCAAGTCATTGCAGAAAGAGTGCTTAAGTTCTTCAATGTAAGGTCACACTGTCATTGCAAAGGTTTAGAAAGCTTCACACCGAAAAAACTGAGCAAGTTCTCAAAGAAATTAGAGGAAAGCCCATTCTCTAAAGACCATCTAGCCCAGTTCTGTCCAGTTAGACTGGTACCCTGCACAATATCCCCATTTTGCCTAAGCTGCAGAAATCCATTGAACTGATACTCCACAGTAGTCAAAGCACGTCCTCAGCACCAGGCCCTTAGGAAGACAGAGTTAGAGGCATAGAGATGGGCACATGGCACAAATCACTCAATTGCCACCAGAAAATGTGAAGGTGACACAAGACCAATAGGCAGAGATAAGGAAAGAGACAGGGCTCAAATGTGATACATTTGTGCTAATCTTCAAGACAGAAATATCATCATTTTTTGCACACGTCCTTTTCTTTATGACGTTAGGATTTTCATTGTAAATGGTTTGTTATAGAAATATAGGTTACCTTAGCTTCCACAAGTTCCCTTCGCAGTGGCAGAATTTGCCCTCTGCGCCTTGGATAGGCCCTAAACATAAAAAAGAAAAAGAAAATAAATCATTAGAAAAAGCTTGTGTTGCTTCTTACTGTCTTCCTATGAAGTTTTCATTTGGGTTCATCACAGTCTTCAAGTTCACATTCAAACCTCTTCCTCATTTATGAGCCTGTTGCCCAAGTTCAACAACAACAGAGATCCCTGAATGTCTGGTAGTCTTCAAGAGCTGCTTGTCAGACAGTTTAACTACCATGAATCTCTCCTTGAATCCTGATGCTTACATTTTCAGACATGCATTTAAAAGAGTTAACAGGCATCATTCCTGAAGTGGACCATGGAATTGTGAGTGTGGCAGGTGAAAATTACCAGTAAGATATACAAATGTTATACAAACCCTGCAGTTCCAAAACTTGACACAAAACCAGATGCAAAAAGTAATGCTGGAATAAGTCTGGAAAACCAGGTTACAATTTACTCCCGCGTTCATTCTCCTTCACCTACACACCTCAAGTTCAGTCAAAGGACAACAATTCCAGTACATTACCAACCAGACACCAACCCTAAACATACATCAATTGAAATTTGTCTCAATTGCAATTGCAAATAATATATGATATACAGATATTATGTAGTATTCATAATTATGTCAGTTTGCAAAAACTGTATTTTTCTATGTACAGTGCAATTCTATAGACATTTCTGCCTATGAATCTACTTCCGTCTGTCTTCAGAAGGACACTGGACATGGCAAATTCTCTTTCCAAATGCATACTGTAACACATTTTACTTGTGGCATTTAGGGGAAAAGGGGAAGACAACAAAAATCTTAGTAGAAAGTAAATAACACATTCTCTCCTGAAAGGGAATTTGGGAGTTGATGGGCTCGGAAAACCAAGATTCAGCACCTTTTCCTAAACTGCATTTTTTCTACCCTGTGTCATTTCCATGGCAATGGCATCAATACCAGCTAAATCACAGCAGACTCTGGGATATGGCGTGACTTCTGGAGAGAGCTCTGAGGGGCTGAGAAACCTGGAGAAGCTACTGCCTGGATTTAATGGAAAGAAACTGGCAGAGCATGACAGTAGGTAGCTTCAATCGACCACATGAAGAAGGCAGGAGGCCAACTGCCTCCTAACTGAGTTCACAATATAACCAAGCTATCCCATTTTCTGCTAGTAGGGGCAAAGCCTGCAAATCTGCTCCCTGGCTTGAAAAAAGAGATGCTGCCACAGGGAAGGGAGGGCAGGGAGGCAAATCAAACTACATGCCCATCTGGAACATGACCTCCTGATAGTGGTGGATAGACTACAGCAATTTCACCTTGTCTGATGTAACCCTGCCTCAGAGCAGTGGTGAAAGGTGTGGCCTTTGGATTGGCTTTGTGATGGGCAGATTAGATTTCATGCCAACACGGTTCTACTGAGGCAGGGAAAAAAAACTTAATCATGAAGGAAGCAATGATTGATGATTGATGTTCCCCCGTTACTGTACAAGAACTATGCCAGGTGATTAGTCTGTCGGTTAAATGTACCTTGGAGATCAGGCCAAGGTGAATACCTGATTTTTTCATTTACAAATAACAAATTACCATAGGTATCAAAGATCTTCTAGCTCTTGTGTATTTCTCCCTCCCCCAAACGCCAGGCAAGGGAGAGACATTTATAAAATAAATCCTGAGGAAAAAACCCTAGCAGGTCTCAAGGGCAGAGTGAAAGTCTGGACTTGTAAAAATACTCGGGCAACAGTCCAAGCGAAAAGCCAGATCTTTAGAACAATTAAACAAAGGAGAGCAGGATCTTGTCCCACATCAGTCATTAGAGGACAGTGAGAATACGCAGTCGCAAAGCATTCAACATCAGAGGGTGAGAAGAATGGCCTTCTCCAAGAAATTTGGGAGTGCTGTCCAAGAACCCACTGCCAATGTAAAAGAGATGGAAGGAGAAAGGTAACCCAGATACAGACCAGTGAATGTCAACTTATTTTTAAGCCTGCTTCTACAATAACTGAAAGCTGAAACACACCATGCAGGAATGAGTGGTGCTAGGTCTTGCATCACTTGGCTGTGATTGCCTTAGCATGTTGTTTCATTCCCTCAGACAAGCTAAAAGATACTTTCTTAGCAAAAAGGTTGAGATCAAGTAAGGTATCATCAGTACAACTCACCAAATCCTACCTAAAAATCAACCACTTCCTAGTGAAGGGATAAAGGCATGTTGCTCCACTCCACAAAACCCCACTGGCCATGACTGACAGACGTTCTAAACCTTGAGCTGCACAAAAGAGAAGTGCCATACACAGCCAGGTCTCTTAAATTCTTATTTGCTGGTAACGCATGTGCTGAAAATACTGAGCCTTTCACTTCCTTGGGAGTTTATTTTTCCCTTAGGAAGATTATCTGCTTCAGTGAATCCAGTGCAAGTTCCAGATTGTGCAATGTCCCTGATACACCTCCTTCTATAAAGTAGAAAGGAACAGAATTAGTATCATAAGTACAGGCACTGGTTTCCTCATCTGCTCCTTGTAATCCCTTCAGCTGTTGTCAATGTAGAGTTCTTATTGCTCATTTAATTGATACTCTTTGCTAATTGCTTTTATACAACCAAATCAAGATTGATCTGTAAATTGTTAATAAGTAGATAATGACCATTGCAGAGCTGCAGAGCCAGCAGCTGCAGATGAGCGCTAAATAACACTAACCAATGTCTCAACTCACCATCACCACTTCACGTCTTTCTTCACTCCTTCAGCTCTGCTCTAACCCCTCTGGCACTACTAATGGGTGCAAAGGTCTTGGTGGCCA
The DNA here is from genome assembly GCA_013400555.1 of Jacana jacana. Taxonomy (NCBI): domain Eukaryota; kingdom Metazoa; phylum Chordata; class Aves; order Charadriiformes; family Jacanidae; genus Jacana; species Jacana jacana. Next base: position 277,859 of record VZTM01022912.1, on the reverse strand, counting down.
TTCCAAATGGCACATCAACGCAAAGACTCAGTTTGAAAGGATGTTCTTGAAGCATGGGCAATGCTCAACTTCCCTGCACCTCTCAGGATCCTGGCCAGTTTCAAGGTTTTTCCTTCCCACTCATCTACAGCATCAGGCAGTTTTCTCTTTCTGAAGGAGAAGTATGTAGAGTGAAGCTATTCCTTGCAGTGGGTCTAACGTAAGTTGGAAAAGACCTTGGGTGAGGGTCCTGGGTATGAACTCTTCCCCTACTCTGACCTACGTCCAGCCCACTAACATAGTGCCCTTCCTGATAAAAGAAGGGGAGGGAGGAGGGAAGGGAAAAAAAGGAAAGAAAAGGTAAATGGCATAGGGTCTCCATGAGGCAAGTGGAAAGTTACTAGGAGCCTTTTCTGTCCCAGCCACTGTGCAGAACATTTAGTGTCCCAAGATTTAGATCTACGCTGGTGCCACTGATGTCAGAACTGGGCCGGCATGTACAAATAAATATGAAGTATTTTGTTGCTATTTTATGCCTGCAAAATGTTGTTCTGCAGGATCAGAGAGGACTTCTGTGCAATTCAGGCACCGGCGACAAGCCTCCTTTAATTGCACCCAGAAATATATTTTTAGGAATAAGATCAAGAAGTCAACGCAGCTTCCTCCTTGTTAAAAACTAAAATAAAAATGTACAAGCGTCTGATGGGCTGGGAGTGAAACAAAATGAAAGTGTTGATCAGCTCAACAACTGGAAAAATGACAACTGGTACAAATAAAATTTAAGAAACCCTGTTAATATTTTAAAGACTGTGTGGCTGGAANCCTGTTAATATTTTAAAGACTGTGTGGGTGGAAAAAAAAAAAAAAAGCCTTTTTTTTTTGTTACTGCTAGGGATTTACAGCTCCTGGAGAATCAGGTTTCCATAAAAACCTATCTACTGTTTAATAACACTAAAAGCCTGGAAAATTAACTTTTTAATATTTAACATTTATAGATACTTACTCACTGGAAGCCCAACAAACCTATAAAGGAGATGTGATAGCTACAGTATGGATTTTATTAATTTCAGCATCAAGGGGGATGTGAGGGGAGCTAAGGGGAACAACTTGTTTTTTTTTAAGGAGAAAACCACTCTCATCCTTGACCCCAGAGAGCCTTCTGTTCCTACCGCCTACCAACAGGGAAGAGCAGGCTACAAGATAAAGTATAGGCGGCCTGGAAAACTGGGTTATTGCAGTTGTTTCAGCTCCGGTTGTGTCCCTAACACGAGTATGTCCGATAGGATGCTTAGATGTGTCTGTTCACTAATGCTCAACATAAGGGAAAAGGCAGGCCTTGGTTTCCCAGACAGCCACCTTTCTTTCCCAGCTAAAGCTAAGGGAAGCTGCAGAGGCTTTCAATCTCAGCTTAAGTACTTCAGCTCAAGCATTTGAAAGGAAGTCCACAAAATCAGAGGTCACTTCTGAAAAGGACTTGTATTTCTCTGCAAGTTCACACAGCAGCATATAAGACTTCCAGAGCATTTGTTTTCAGAATTTGTCACCTTAAGCAAAGCTAAATGTCAGTTTTAACAGATTATAAAAGCTCCTCACAATTCCAGTGCCAGCAGTCAGAAAAACTGTGAAGCAAAACTGTTATTGCCAGCACAACTCATCCCTCATTTCTTCACATCAGTGCAGCAAAGTTCTAACTTTACTATTAAGTGCAGTTTTGGCTGCTTTCTTTAGAAATGCTAAACAGCTGATCCATTTGTCTCAAAGTCAGTAATAGTAAAAAAAAAAAAAAGTCATAAACACAGCCTTGTGATGTTAAACTCCCACTTTCTTCATTTCTTAAAGAAATCAGAGAATCACTACAGACAAGTAACATTATCAAATTCTCTCTCAACATCACAGAATCGAGTACTATCTACTGCTCTTCCTGGCCAGTATTTTACTCTGGTCAGAGAATCCAAGTGAAGGAGCCATCAGAAAAATAACACAGGAGTTTGTTTTTTCTGTGCTGTTTGTGTATGACTGATATTGATGATGATCATGCTAAAGCAAGAGACAAGGCAGATTGACTTTCAGACATCACAATGCTTGCAGCACTGGAGTTTATAAAAATTACTTTACTTTTGAACAGAGCTATTTTACTCTGGGCTCCATATCGCAAAAGTGAATGAGAAAAAGATGGAAGACTGATGCCAACTTCACATGGATCATTTCCAGATTCCAGCCTCCATTTAACACTGTTTTTTCTTTAATCCCCATGTAAGTTCAAAAGTACATGTTTACATCAAAGTCGTTACAGCTGACTCAATAATTCAGCAAGACAAAATGTTTGAAAGAAAATAAGTGGTTAATGTAACTATCGAGGGTTTTGTTATCAGTTTGTCATGCCATAAAGCAGAAAATGACCTTAAATATTGAAAGAAAAGACATGTATTAGAGATAAACCATCGGCAGCCAAAAGCACTGGGATTCTGGATAACAATTCACAGCAGCAAATACTCTTGAACTGTTTAACTTTTACATGGTTTCAGAGCAGGAGAAAGTCTAACTCCACAACAGGCAGACTTTAACCCTAGAAAAAAACTATTCAAAACCATGAGGCTCTTTCATCATCCCCCGCTTGTTTTTCCCCCTGATCCTCAGATCTTTTCTGCATGAATTATGAAAAGTTTGAGAGTTGCTTTTTCCACTCTTGCACTTGAACTTTGTGGGCTCTCTCATGGGCATAGATCTTCCAACTTTGCTTTAAAGTGAGTTAAGAGGTAAAAATGACAAACATCCTGTAACAACTTCCTTTCCACAGGGTTATTACACTCCATGAGCTACAATAGACATGTATATGACGTTCCCGCTCTCACTGAGGTTTAAGTGACCTGCACTTGAAGGCAGCATTAAATCCTCACTAGGAACAGTGACTGTTTCCAATTCATTTAACGGTGACAGAGCTTCTCAATATCCCTTGCCTGAAAACAATGACAGGGACAGCAATAGCAAGAGTAATTAAGTGTACATGGCCCTGGAGAAGGGAAACAGGCTAACACAGTCTCTGCTTATCCTCTGTGGGGCTGCAGGATGATGATAGCTTGATATGCCACGGCCACAACACAAGGCAGTCAGAGCTCAGATTGCCATAGCTCCATCATCCCTGAAGCTCAGACACCAAAGTCTTGGTAGGAAGGACCTTAGAGCAGTCTTCTCTGCTTGGCATCAACCACGCAGTCTATGGACAAGAGCAAATGGATGCATGATGGCAGCAGTCCATTTGCCAGGTAACTGCAAACAGGAAGAATTACAAACAGTAATGAAGGTGTGCAGCACTGGAGACTAAAGAGAAGAGCTCTCTTCCATAACATGCTGTAACCTTGTTGGATGCTTGCTTCTGCAGCTGTGGGGGGACAACATGACTTTCACTTCAGTAAAATACAGCATTTTGTGTACGTCACACTGGCAATGTGTGTGATGTGACCCGTGTGCAGACATCTGCTTCTCTATTGTGGAAAGAGAAGAATATAAAACCTTTCTGTTTCAATTCTGATCAGATTTCCAAGAGCTGGGGAAGAGGAAACTAGAAAACAGGTAGGTTGGAGAGCTGGCAGAGCAATTCAGTGGTTCATTAGAAATGACACAGGTGCAGGAGTTTTCTCCAGTAAGAATGATTGTTTTGCCAAAATCCTAGCTATGTACTAAAAACTCCTCTGGCCCCAGGCTTAACCCAGGCATATCAACACACTGTGGTACAGTCTAATGTTTCCCTCATCTCTCACCCTAAAAGGCATATTCTTTCCACAGTCCCCGTCTCTCCACTGGTTTTACCATTTTCCCAAAGCCAGACTTGGCCTCACACTCCATACTTGAACCCAGTTCCAAATATCTCCCCAGTACAGCAGGTGAATTGGCCCCCACTAACGCTCCGAACTGAATCTCACTACCTTGGATGAGATCCTTCCTCCTACTACAGGCCCTGATCAGCCCAGCTTTAACCTCCAGAGATCCACCATGTAGATGTCCTTCTTCACTGTGTAGTTGTCACTGAAAGAATAGCATTGTCATGGTGAAGTTACTCTTCTGGCCCTGGAACTTTCTAGAATTGATGACGTTAAGCTCCCAAAGAATTGCCAATCTGTATATCACACACTACAAACACAACAGGAAGCCAGCAATACAACTTCCAAAACCCCTTTATATCAACTCTTAAAATGCTGCTGAGAAAAGTTATTGCCTAATCCAGCAGGAATATTACCTTAGGTCACTCCCCTCTCATCTCAAGTAGAACCACATCTGGCCACCCGATTTACTATCAACTCCCCCTGTGCTGCTATTTATCTATTTGTTTGATAGAGAGGTGCCAACAATACAAGGTAACTCCACCTAACTCTATTAAACCCATTAAACTCCTGTCCAGTGGAGTGCACCGTCATCTCAAGTGACTTTGGGGGTCACATTTCTGCAGTTCACCCCTATCCTTGCATCCACACAAATGCCAGAGCTCTGATGGAGGACAGCAATTACCACAACATATGAGATGCAGCAGGAGGCAAGGGAGCAGCTTGCAAAGAGTGTGGCCACCCTGGCAGCACCTACAGAAACTCCTGTTAGGTGGAGGTCTAAAGTCAGCCAGGTCTTGTGTCATCTTTCATCAGTCTTCTTGGCTTTCCCTCTCTTGAACAAATGATGAATATGACCTTCTTTGTTTGAGTTCTTGCGATGAAGCACTGTTTGCATAAGGCTCTTTATTTATTTTTTTCCTGTGGCTTGTTGACTTTTATAAGACTTTTATAAATTTGTTCAGAGTGCCAGTAAGATGCTTAATGGTGCTAAAAGGAAGGTATTAAGGATAGTCGACTCATGTTAGAACAAGCCACTTGAAAGTAACTATAAATATTTGTCTGGATTTCATTTTGCTAACAAACAACTTTTCTTCTGCTCCCCCCATCACCCCCCTTAAAGAGTTGATTTCATAAACAACAGAAGAATTTTCACATTAATATGAAAGTGCATGTCTGGGTTTGTTTTTTTTAATAGAAACTTTCCTATTGGGGACATTCAAGTCCTTGTGTTCTGTCTGCATGAAATCAGCTCCCTTTTCAGGAAAACCTTGGCAGCTTAAGACCTCCAGGGTGAGCTCATGTTCTTTTGCTCTCCCTCAAACTCATCTCTACTCTTTCATTGCTCTGCCAAAGATTTTAGGCTAGACTTAGGGACTGCAGTGTCCTAGAACAAAGCCAGTAGCTACATTCCTCCTCATTTTGCTCATAGGCACACTGGAGGTTTTTGGATTCCTTCAGGACTGTAGCCACTGGCCACATAATTTGGAAACTCCACCCTCTGGTCCCATTGCTCTAAGGTCATATTGACACAGAGAGACAGACACAGAATATTCTGATCTTACTGCTTTTGGTACCAATGTCCCTCTTATTGGGAACTAGGACTGGTAATCAGGGGTTACCACTCGCGTATGGTCATCCTCCAGACCCACCCCCACCAGTCCCAGGGCAGCAGAGACAGCTTTTTGACATGAATAGTCCAGAGCTAATTCTTGGAACTGGTAGGTATCAAAAGATAAGGACTTGTCTCTGCCTCTGGCTTCCAACAGACAGAGCCCTTTCCTTCCCACAATATTCTCCACATGCATTTCAGCCCTGAAATACCCAAAATTGTGTTGGGATGCAGTGGTACGAGAACCTCCAAATAGTTACTGCTGGGACAGATGGGCAGATAGTTCAGTGCTTAGCCAGCAAGAGAGGAAAGACAAGGGGGTGCCTAGAAGAGCCAGGTGTGGAAGAGAGGAAGATCACTCTTAGAACAGGAATTAGGGGACTAAAATGAATGGGAGAGCAGGGATTGAGAGGGGTTTGGGGTTTGTTTTTTTAAAGGCAAAAATAAGTCACTAACACATTTTTCTTTATTCATATTCTTGGTGCTTTTACCAACTGCGCTCATTTTAGCAGTCCAGAAAGTAGCAGCAAGGAAATCTTGAACACTCGTCTCTGACAACTCTCATGAGACTCAGGGTGAGTTTTACCCAGGAAGGCCTCTCAGCTTCCGTCCAAGCCACCAAACTCAAACATTTTTAGCTCAGTCACTTCTGAAAATACTCAAAATTCATGTCCTGCAGACAACAGGGGAAGCACAGAGGGAAATAATACACTCTCCAAGACAGCTTTCTGAACTGCCTCCATTGCTTTTTCTGGATACTTTTGGATTTTCTGGGTGCTCACACAGCTGCATCCCATTACTCCCCATGATAATGCATCATTATATTACAAACCCCAAGCCTCCAGCACAGTAATAGCAAAGAGCTGAGAGGGTGTAGATCAGCAAAGATAAGAATAAATGTACCACAATAGCTACGGTACCTGCCCTAGGGAAGGATGCAGTCACTTGCCAATGTGCAGCTCGCTGCTGCTGTTGTACTCCCTGCTCCTTTTTTAAAAAAATGCATGTATATTATTCAACCAGGTTTTCCAGTCTGTGCAGACATTAATTGCCATGGTTTGAAACATTCTGTACCCCACTAGAATTAAACAGCAAACCAGCAGTTCTGATGATATTGTGGTGAATGATTTATCTGGTGATATACCACATTCCTGCAGTGTGCTTGAGCAATAAGGCACACCGGGGAGAATATTTGAGTGATCAGTTTGCCTCTAGCGTGGTCTACAGTCAAAGGTTAATGACCTTGAGCACCCAAGAAGTTCAATTAATGCCTTGAAATGGACTACCTGGAAGGCATGACAGCTATTATTAAATGGAACATTAATACAAGGAACACTATTTCATGCCTTTGCAAAGCTTTGTAAACATGGGTAGAGTACTACTTGCATCCAAAGCACTCCAGCCATGTTTCTAAATTGGCAAACACCTGAAGAATTGAAGTGATGGGCCCCAACTGAATTACAGATCCACCTTTCCACCGCAACTTTGGCCTCTTCAGTGAGTGCTGTTTGAGTGTAGTCTCCATGCATTTACTACACAGCTAATCTCAGACTTCTCCTTCTCTTTTAGCAGATTTTTGACATCTCAAAATGCTTATAAACTGTGGGTTCTGGTGCTATCAGGATGCAGACAACTTGCATCTTTATACTTTCCTCCCTACTTCTTCAGCCTCCACTCCCACCAAAATGCCCAAAAGCCTGAAACAAGCAGAGTAAAGAACAGCATTTCCTTCAGAACCCTCCTGGGGAAAGCAAAGGAGTGCTGACACTCCTTGAAATAACCTGCCAGCTTTAGCATTACTAATGACTAAGGGGACAGGCGTTATTCTGGGATCCCATCCACCACAAAGCTTCTGCCACGTGGAGCCAATGCCCTGCAGCGTCCTTGTCACACTGTGAGGGGATGAAGTGTACACCGGCAAGAATCAAGAACAGTTTGGCAGATGATTTATTAAAATGCTCTGTAGAAAGGCCCTCCTATAAATCCATCTAAGCAACCCATCAACACTTCCAGTTGGTGCCACCAAAGGTAAGGTTCCTCCACCCTCTCAGAGGGGCACAGAGAGAATCACCCAGCTAACTTAGGGCTCAGAAGCAGCCCTCTCAATACATAGCACTAGCAGGAGTGGAGCTGAAAAGAAACCTCTAAAGAGAATGACTTGCACAGGAACCATTCACTCCCTTGGTGCCCTTGAAGTCATAAATGCACATTGCTCTGCCTTCAATTCTCCAGTTCTAGCTTATTCCTCTGCTGAAGCCTGATGTAAGGCCCTTTTTCCACAGGCCATCCATGCATTTTTATTTCATTTAAAGACCTCAACCTTCTTGGCCAGGCCAGGCAGCTGTGACACAACAAGGCCGGAGTGTGCTACAGTGCAGCCAGCCCAGGTTTGCTCTTCTGAGGCTGCCCCATCCCAGCTATAAAACTCCCTGCCAAGACAAATTGGATTAAGCTCAGGTCATATTATGTGAGAGCTGGGCTGCAGGGACTTTTCACTCTAGCCTTTCTTCAGTAAAAGGAACTCCACAATCTCAGCATGACAACAAGAGAAGAGAGAGAGAGACTGAAGTCATGAAGAAAGAACTGATCTCCAGGGGAGATGAGAACAAAGAGAGATAAGACACAAGGTAAATAAAAAGGCACAAGGACTTAGTTGTGACTTCAGAGAGAGAGAAAGCAAGGGACAAAGGGTCAAACTTTATACCAATTAACCTTGCATCAGCAAACCCTGAAAATCTGCCACAGCCCAAATGACTACAGCATGGTTGGTCAAGTCTGGCTCTTCTTTTAAACTAAGGATGAAGAAAGTGACAGTTGGACCTTCAGATCCCAGGCAGTTTGCTATGCTATAGGTCTGGCCTGAAAAATGGGCGTTTGTTTTGGAATCTCCCCACAGCATCATTTTAACTTTGTAAGAAGCATCATTGTGAAAATGAGCACCTACTCCCTGATCCACCAAAGCACAGATGAACAAGACAGCCTTTAAACACAGGAGCTCCTGATAACCAAGTGTGACTATTCACAATCTGAAATCACTAAGCATTTACTGAAACACTTCCCTGGATCAAGAAAAGTATTGTCATGGGTGTCCTCTAGCTGCACAATTAATTGAAGCAGTACCTAATGCTTTCAATACTATTGACAGAACGGTAAAAATTATGCAGCATGTAGAAACTATGATGAGTGACAGATAAAATAAATTGGATATCTGTGTCTTGTATAGCATATATATAGCATACAGACAAAGTGTGGTTTATATTGCTGTCCTCAATGGCTAATAGAAAAATAGTAAGCCTGGTTTGGATGTTCTAGTAAGTAGAAACATAGCATAATTGTCATTCAATGCATTTACTTGTTGGCTTGGAAAGAAATTCAAATTCTTGGTGTATTAACATGGAAAAAACCTCTTAGAAAAAGGTGCCTTTTTCGAACACTAAACAGCTTTATTCTGATAAAGAAAACAGATCTCTAAAGTCTGTCTTCCTTATTGCATCCTTCTAGAGCAGGTGATATACTGGGGGATATACTGAAATACTGGGGGATTCACTCAGAGCCTTTGCATATAGCCCACAGAAATATTTTTTTCATTATTAGTATCTACCGGCACTGCAACTATATATACCCAGAAGTACAGTTGTTCTGCTGCCACTGAACAACAGCATGAACAAAACCATGGGGACCCCTTTTATTCAAGGTTCTGTCTAGAATTTTCACACAGTCTTTCCCTGTTGGTAGAGAATTTAAATACAAATTTTGCAGGATTTGGGAAAGGCAAAGCCAGCTCTGCCCAGCTTCTATCACACAAACTAGTTAATAATCACAGCAGAGGAAAGAATGTAGCTGTATTTCCCTTCTTGCAGTACAAGAAATCAGTGATTGAGAACTGCCTCCTGAAACATTTCTTTTGCTTCCCAGTCCAGTTTGTATTTGTTTAAGTCTGAGGCAGGCAAACACGACACAAGCCCCCAGGAATCCATAACCACCCTGATGCTTCTGGGTTGCAAAGCATCTCCACTGCCATCTGTTTTCAGTCACTCCAAAATGAGTTCTGAAGAGTCAATTGTTTTCTTCTAGGAAAAATAAACATGCAAGCTGCTACTCTCCTGATTTCCAGCAATTTTCTGCTGTGGGTAAATGTAGATTCAGATTTTAGAACTAAGTCTCATTCTCATCCAAAGCATTTTGCAATATAATTACCTCATTTTTACTGACTTGGATAACTGCTGCCCTTTAAAAAAAAAAATAAAAAAGAGCATGTAAAGTCTGCAAGACTAATTCCTCCTCCTGCCCCTTTGCTATAAAATCTTGGAACAATTGATAGTGATTAATCTCACTTGATATTTCTTTGGTTCTCTATTTGTTGATTTAAAGGCATTTTATTACTGATTGTTTTCAGTTGCTTGGACAGCTGTCAGATCTGTGCTGTGGTTTGATTTGGCTTCCAGGGAGTAAAATTATTATTTTTCTTTTTTTTATGGCTCCAACGCATAGTAGCTGACAGAGGTGGCCCTTCAAAAACCATATATGTGAAATCAAGATTGCCTCCAGATTGGGAGAAGATTGCCCAGGGATTCTGCAAGCAGATTACACAAGCGAGATGTGGAAGGCAATAATACAGTCTTTATTTTATTACTAGTTTTTAAGATGTCCAGCTTGTGTGTTGAATGCGTATACTCTCAAATACAGTGGCAAAATCTGTCCCATCGGTGGCTTCACAGGAGTGGCTCTGGCCTTTGAAGCAGTACCAGCAGAGGTGGTGGGATCTGCATTTTTTGCTTGTTTGGGGGCTGGAACGCTGCCCAAGCAGTGTCCCCATCCCTACATGTCTGGGAAAGGCTGTGCTCAGTAGGAGTGTGAAACAGGTTCCAAGACTCCCAACCACAAAATGAAGACAAAATAAGACACAAAAGAGTTACCAAAAACCAAGAAAGAAGGGTATTAGTACAGAACTTCTCAATATCCATCGGTTTCACCTCTCATCTTCAACCTCCTGATGGCATGTAACTGTGATCTACACACTTTGACTCTGAACTTACCCTCAATTTCAGCCCATTTTAATCTCTGCATCCTCATTTTACCTGCATCTCATACCTGTGTCCTCCATGTGTCCACTCTCTTTCCTGGCTCTTCACTTTTCTTAGGGTCCATCTACAAACATGACCAACAGCACCTGTATGTCAGCCCTGGCTCACTCACTTGTCTCTTTCTGACTCTAAACTAAAACCTCACCAGCCACTATCCCAAACAAATTATGGAGAAAGACCAATCAATTGTCTGTCAAAGTTCCTCCTCTGAAATATGAAGAATAAAATTTCACTAAAGCAGAAATATTTGATATTAGATAGTGCTTTCATATACAATAATCAAGTTTTCCTTGTCTTCAGAAAGTATACAAAAATCAGGCTTTATTTTGGAACTTCAGGGCTCTGCATGATCACAATCACATTTTCTCTATGGCTCACTGTGTTTGTTTATACACAGTATCAGTGCTAACAACCTGACCTAAAACTTGAGCTTAAATGGATAGAGTGAGCAACTGACTGCTATTGACTACAGTTTGCTAAAATTTAAGCACTTTTGCACAGAATAAAGAATGCTCTTACTGTCATTGCATCTTACCAAACAGATTATGTGAGCTGCTTAACGTATCTCCATTTTTGTCCCTGTCCAGTTAACGAAGACGAGCACTAGATGGTGGTGGCTTTGGGACACAGTCGCAGCCCGGGGGCCACACTTACTACCTGCTCCATTTTGGTAATCTGTTGTTTCCACTGCCCAAAGTTAGCAGCACATCAAACAGAAGTACTCAGAAATAAAGTGAAATGATGGATGGAATCATTCCCCCACTGCCTAATAATACCACACACTACACAACTCTTTGTCAATTGCCAGATTGTTATTCACCCTTTCAGCCCATTCTGAACCATCTTAAGTTATTTAGATGAGAAGCCTCTCTGGTTCTCTTCTTGAGCCTATAGCTCTAGTCTTTTAAAACTTCACCTGTATATTTTTCTCGGATTTTTAATCCCTATGCTCTAAGAAACTGTTTACAACAACAGATTTGAGCCTGACTTTACTTAATCACTCATCCTGACATCTTTGCTTCCTTGCTTTCTAAACCATAGCCATGAACTGTTGGGAAAACAGCACAACAGTTGTATCTTCGCTTCTCTGCCCTCATCAGCTTCTCTAAACACTTCAAATATGGCCCATCAAATCCACCAGGCCACATTCAACTGTGCACAACAGGCAGATCTAGCACCACAGACTACAGTGAAATTTCCCCCATCCTTGGTAATATGCAGGTCTTTCAACCCCATTGAAAGATCCAAGACCTCCTTTCCCAGTTCCACATATCTCAGTGTGGTTCTTTCCCCTCCATCCCTCATCATCTTCTTGGGGTACCATCTTCTGCAGACATGCATATCACTGCTGCATCAGCCCTGTCTTCCTCCATGCCAGGCTGTGTGCAGGCTGTATTGAGACCGTCCTTGAACAAATCACCATAATGTTGCCATCTCTTCTGCTTTCCACCACTCTGGTCTCATTTCTGTCATCTGATTCCTCTTTATCCACATTGCCTGTTCTCATACCCATTCACGTCATACATTTAACAAGGTGATAAAGAATGTCAAATGTTTTTATAATCCAACTAAACCACATTTGCTGCTTCAACCACCAGCCTAGTTTGCTATTCTCCTTCTAAACAAACACAAACAACTCCAGAAGATCTAGTAACAACGGAAACAGGCAGGCAGCAGAGCAGTACACACTGAAACTCAGCATGGTCCCCCATTAGGGGGAAAACTTCAAGTGCTTTAATCATGACAAACAGCACCACAATGAGTCAGTGGATATGACGGGTCAGCCTCTTGGCTGGTGCAGTGCCAACAGCTCCCACAGGGGTTCATCAGGCATGAATTGGCCCCATATGTGAAAACCCGCTACAATTTGTCCAGTTTCTCCCATCCCTGTGGAGCAAAGTCTCCATATGTGAGATCCCACAGAGCTGTCAGCCAATGTCACATTTCAATAACAGCAAAAACAACCAGGGCTGCATAAACCAGCAAAGCAATCCCATTGCTCATAAACTGGCAAGTGACCTAGGTTGGCAATGTTTTTGTTGATCACAACCCTTTCTATGGAACAAAACATAGGAACTATCAAGCCAGAACAGACTCAGTGATCCATCTTCTCCTTGTCTCCTGTCTCCAGCAGAGGCCAACATTGATGCTTTAGCAGAAGATTAAAAATGGACATATGAAGCCTGCGAGGCACCTGGGTCAATTGTGCAATATTTTGCCCTTGACCCAGGGCAAAACTCTACTACTGTTATATAGAACTGTGCAATGTTATACTGTGCTATCCCAGAGATGAAAGGCTGTCAGGTGCTGTCAAAGAAATATATGTCAGAGGATTGTCCATTCTTCTTCTCTCTTCCTTTTTATTTCAGCTTGATTAATATAACTGCATCCTTGTATCCTCTTCTTAAATCTTTATCTTCTCAATAGACTGGACTTTACAAATTAATTCAACTTTGTGTCAAAAAAATGCAATGTTATTATTCTTATTTATGTTAATGTCCTCTCTTACAGTAAAAGCAGTTTCATAGGATTTTTTCTTGAACTGTTTCAAAGGGCTCTAATCCCATTCCTGACCTTATTCAACACCAAATTAATGTTGTTCCATTCAATCTCTTTTTAGAGAGATTCTCTCACCCCAAACTTTATAAACTTTTATTCTTTTCCACCTTTATTCCACATTGTCTTGGGCAAGCTTTATATAGTTCAGCTATGAAAATAATGAGTCTATCCTAAACTAAGAGTGCATTCTCATTTCCTATAGTGCAAGCAAATAGATCAGGTGGAACATAAATAAAACAGAATGGGTTAGGTTGGAAGGAGTCTTAAAGATCATCTAGTTCCCAGCCCCCCACCCTCTGCAGGACCACCTGCCACTAGACCAAGTTGCTCAAAGCCCCGTCCACCCTGGCCTTGAATACCTCTAGGGATGGGGCAATCACAGCTTCTCTGGACAACCTGTTCCAGTTTCTCATCACCCTGGAATAAAGAATTCCTTCCTAGTATTTAATCTAAATCTCTCTTTCAGTTTAAAGCCATTACCCCCTCACCCTATGGCTACACTCCCTCATAATGAGAGTCCCTCCACACCTTTCCTGGAGGCCCTCTTTAGGTACTGGAAGGGGCTATAAGGCCTCCCTGGAGCCTTCTCTTCTCCAAGATGAACATCCTGAAGAGATATCAAACCTGAAAAAAAGCCCTGTAACTGTATTTTCCAGTATCTGGGGTTGAGCTTAGGGAAGGTGGCTCTGACGATACTGATAGCTATACAGTGAATCAGTCTTTCTAAACTGCTAATATTTATTTTAAGTACAAACAGTGCTTCATTTCCAAAGTGGAGATCGTGATCAGGGGACTAGTTTGTGTATGTTGCTTTGTCACAAAATGAATGATTTTGCAAATATCAGAAGACAATACAATCTGATCTATTATTTCTTCTATTTTTCTCTCTGAAACAAGTAGGTTTTAAAACTGAGGAGCTTCTAAATCAGTTTTGTTTAAGAAAAAAAAAAAAAGACATTTGTGTTTTAAGCTACTAAAAATAAAAACATTCGCCTCAATTTATATATTATTAATATTGATAGCACCTTCTGATTACAGAGCCTGAATTATAGAAAGAAAAGGCTTGTATCCATCCCCGAGCTAGATATTTTCTGAAGTACCAACTACCAATTCTGGCAGCCCCACCACCCTTGTTAGGTGATAAATTAATGCTCGCACTCCCATTGTGCTCCTTTCCAAGCCAGGCAGAGTTCAGCCAGACAAACCCTTGCTTTGTCCAAACTGCACCCACCCTCTAGTGGGTTGAGGAAAAAGTGCTGCTCCAGGCTGCAGTTCTCTCCCGGACCTGCTTTATCCCGTGGCACAGGACAATTTGCTGCAATATTGAAAGAACATTCAGATAAGATAAGCATTTTCTTTCTCTGCTTCCCTCTACCCTCCACACATCTGGTAGATACACATTAATAAGGCACGTTAGTTCTAAAATGTGATTACAGCCCTGAAGAGTTTCACTGAGACAACCTTTTCTTTCCAGCTTCGCCTCACACTATTCAGACTCGATGCCATTTTAACTACAGTTTCAACAGTGACTAAGCAGTGATTAGCCCAGTGAATTAGTACCTGGAGCTATTGCTACAAGGAAGAACCAAATGCACAAATAAAAGTGCCTAGGAAAAAAAAAAAAATCCAGCCTATTTTCCTCTATGTATTAGACAGACCATTGCAATTGAATAAAAAGTAGAGAAGTGGAATACTGTTGCTAACAATGAGCACTGCAATTGTGGTACAATATCTATGACAAAGCAGCAGAGCTGTAAAGAGGTTTCAAACCATGACCAAGGTCAACTGTACAAATCATAACAAGTGAGCAGCCCTTGGGGCAAACCACTCTTGAAAGCATCTGCAGCAACTGAAGACCAGATCCTGCTCCCCACAGCCAGTGAGAAGACACAAGGATGCTTTGCAAGAGGCAGGCAAGAAAGACCAAGGCTAACAGAAGCCCTCAGCTAGGGATGCAGCCCCCTAATACCTAAGCAAGAGCTGAGGAGGTCTAGTGGCCACAGCCAGGGTCAACCACAGCCCAGAGGCCCCAGGCAAATCCAATTCAAACCAGAAGGCAAAAGGCTGGGCACATCACCCTCCTGTAATACCAGAGCTAAGCAAAAATGCAGGTTAGAACCAGCAGACACAGAGTGAGTACCTGAGCTGGAGTCCAGGTGGAGCTACTCAGAGCAATCAGAACCATGCTGGCACCATTAGGGGCCTGTAAACCCTTTTATAAACCCAGACTAATGATCTCCGGTGAATAGATGAGTCAAATTAGGTCCAAAACAAGCAAGTAAAGATTTACAGCAAAGATGCAATGTGAGGAAGTACAAAGAAATATATTCTGTCCTTAAACACAAAGCTGGAGCTTGCAAATCAATTCACTGTCTTTAGCAGTAACTCTTGATGAAAGCTGGAGATAAAGAATTGACTCTGCAAACCACAATGCCGCCTACTAGCCTGAATATTTTGCCCACTTTATGTATGACGGCAAGGTGAAGGACAGAAATAAAGCAGCCACTGCCATTAGAAGCAAGACGGGACCTGAAACAATTGAACAGGACTGAAGAGAGTATGATCCCTTCCTCGACATGATGCAATTAGCAGCCTGCTGGGCAGACCCAGGTCTAGAATGGAAACAGCATGAGGCCGAGGTGGGGAGGGAATAAAAATAAAGCTATCTTTCATAGATCACATGGTCCCACCAGGAAATACGGAAACCTCTGACTTGTCTGGCTCTCCACCTCTCCCTCCCTATGGGTCTGCTGCAGAAAGCACAGCCTGTGTGCCCAGGAGGTGATGAAATCCCTAATGTTGTATGGCACATGGGGAATTTGGGGGATTGCAAAACAGGATGTTTCTTGGAGGAAATACAGTCTCAGCAAGCAAAAAGTTCAAGTACGGTACATCTCACAATGATGTAAGAGCTTGATTATGTATCTTGCTTAAAGCCCAGCTTAGGGTTTTAGTTCTAGTAGAACTAATAGGCAACACCTGCTGCAATGAAAACAATTTCTGTCCCTGAACTCTAGCAGAAGTGTTTATCTTTTGAGTTAGAAAATGTTTCTCTAATGTCTGAACAAGACTCCAGGGACAGGAACATATGCCCAGAACTGATGTTTCTGTGCATTAGATAGCTTATAAAAATGAGAATTAGAAAAACCTGGTATCATCAGATGTCTTGTTCAATAAAGTCACTAAATGGAAAGTACAGGAAGGTTCCTCTAACGTTTCCTCTCCCTGCCACTGTAGTCCCAGTTGCTCTTTGCAGAGGCTCCTGAAAAAGCTTGCTGGGGTAAATTCTGAGCTCAAAACTCAGGGCTTTTCCAGACCTGTCCCTGGCAAAACTACCATTGGTTTCAATTGAAATGTTACCCAAATATGGGCCTCAGGACCTGGGCCTCTTGGTTTTAGTTACTAATTTTATTATTAAAGGTTAAACAGAGCTGTTGACAGTACAAACGATTTTCTTACGTAAGCAGTGAAAGGGAGAGTGTCAGATATACAAGATAAAACAATACTGCCAAGTCCAGGCAATATAGGTTATGGGTGAATGTCCTTTCACAGAACGTACTGCACCAAATCCCGAGTCTCTCCCTCTTCCTCAAGCAAAACTCCTGCTTAAAACAACTGGAGCTCAGTATGAGCAAGAGGTTGGGTCAAGCCTAAGAAAGAACCTTGGGTTCCAGCCATGGTCGCTACAGGGGGTTTTAAGAGACTGTAGCTGTTGAAAACAAAAAAACTCCTACCTTTAGAGAACAAAAGGAGTGAGCAGTGAAAGTTCATCAAAAAACACATGCTTTGCTTTGCTGAGAATGGAAAAGGCACAGGTCCCAGATTTGATCAACAAAGCTGAAGGGTGAAGGATTGCTTCATTTTGAACTTACGGGGACTGTTTGTCCTAATAGTGTCCTAGAATGATAAGACAGACCTGCCCCGCAGATGTAACTGCTGTACAGATTCATTATTTAATATCCATTAAATACTACAACTGCAAATCAAGTGCTTCAGCCATTCAGTTATATACACATTCAACCCTTAACAATAAACCCCTTGATGATAGGAAAATCAGGGAGGACATGTAGGGCTTTCCTCCCATACTTTCTGCTATGATATTCTTTATCTAAAACTTGGGCAGAAACCAGCGACTTTTTAATTCTTGACCAAAAATAATAACAGCAAATGACGTGATGCTTAAAAATAATAACCATCCAGCCAAAAGCAAACTGTACTCAGTTCAGTCTAACAACACTTCATTGGTTTGGTGATTAAGTGGCAACCCAAAAGTTAACTTCCTGGAAAATCTACTGTTGTTATAATGAAATTGCACTGTCAGAGCCATGGGTCTGTCTTTAATAACAATGCAACAGACATTGAGGGAAATTCCTGTGGTTGTCTGTCCTATTCAGATACAGCTATCATCCAATAGATCATCAGCTGTACAATAGTCAATGGTGTCGCAAAGTTTTTGACACAGTTAACACATTAACACATTAGACAAATGTAGGACTTGAGCCAATTCTCACCAAAGCCAATGGAAAAACTCCAACAGAGTTGTACTGGGCACAGGGATGGTGTCACACGTATTGTCAATCATGTAGAAAACAAGACAACCCCAGCAGCTCTCTTCTGACATCAGCGTCTGCCTCTACTCCAGGCTTTGGCAGAGACTCATGAAAGACTGGTTCTTTTTCTCCTGTTTCTTTTAAACATCCCTGAGGATCCCTTGGGTTTGGGTTTTTTTGCCACAGGGTACTCAAAAGGATATTGACAAGGTTCACAGAACTGAAATCTAAATAACTTTTGTCTTTTCTTAAATGTCATATACTTTTCAAAGTGTGATTTGATTTTTACCCCTATGCTTTACCGAATGTCTCTTAAAATAAAGATGCAATGAGCCCTTGCTCTACAGTCAACTCCACTGTCATAAATCACAGACCGGTTCCAATCGTGTACTACTGAAGTATGGTCATATCAGCAAACGTACCAGTACATCTAACCATGGAATGTATTTTCTGAGCAAATGTTTAGTAAATCTCACATCATTTGCTGAGTAAGAGTTCATGGGGATTGATCTGCTTGGGAAAGGAACATCACAGATGAAAACATACTGTTCCTTTACAGTCACAATGTTAACACAGCAATAAACACTATCGCAACTGACAAATCAAGCTCAAACAGTAAAAACCTTGTGCAAATGATGTACAGAAATACCAGAACTCCCAGTTTAAAATGAAGAGCTAAAAAATAATGAAAGAGCGAGAAAGACTCTAGATTGATCATTATGGCCCTGATTCCTGCTGGGTTGAAGATCCAAATGAATGAGTGAGCAAGAGAACTTGATCCTGGAAATATGCTCAGAGACATAAGTAGGAGCCTAAACCCAAGACAATTTTCCCCTTTTTGAAAAAATCAGGGCTTCAACAGAAACCTGTACCTTTTCCTGTTAACATGAAAAAAAATTAGCAGACCTGCTCCAGCCCTGGCAGGACGAGGCTGCTGCGTCGGCACCCCAGCAGGGAGCTTCTGGCTGTCCACCCCCTGCCCCAGAGCTGGGCAGAGGCAGGAGCTGGGCAGGCAGAGCAGCAGGGTAGCAGCTGAGTTTGTGTTTCCTGTAGCTGTGCTGCTCTCACAGATGCTGCAGGGAGGCTGTGGCACGTTGTCTTCTCCTGCCCTGCCTGGACTTCAGGGGACTGTCCTAGCAGTGGGTGTAGTAAGTGAGAACAGGCATCCTCTCTCCAGTACACGTTGCTCAGCAGATGCTTGCCGTGTCGCATCTGTTTCTGACAGAGATCTTTGCTTTTGGCTTAATGCAGTGCTTCAACAGCGCTTGACTAAGTTGCCCTGAGAATAGAGCCTGTGCAAACACTAAAGGAGGTTTCCAGTCCCCCATCTCAGAACCTTCAAGGGAAGAGATGATTAGCAAGCAAATAGCTACTTAGTTCACAATCATCCATAACACCAGCCCCCATTATCAACCTTTGCCCAACATCATACCCTTATCCCCCAAATTTAAAGCACTGCAAAAATAATCTCTTTTAATTAGATAGATATATGTAGTGATGGACTTATTTTTATTTCACTCAAATTTCACACAAATTTCATTGTTTTATTTCACACAATGTATTTTTTTCAGCTGAAATTCACAGAAGACTGCCTGATTTACACAGGGAAATGGGGAACATTCACTGCAGTGTGCCTGCAGAGGGAAAGAAATGACTTCTCAGAATGGGCCAGGTTTGGGATTTCAGCCTGCGCTTTAAGCAGGGGCTAAGAGTAAAGTCCTGGTTGGTTCAATTGTGAAATCTCTGTAAGCAAGTTTAGAAGCAAGGATTAGCACAAGGCAAAGGCTTTCAGCTAGAAAAAAAGCAACTCTACTGGTGAAGACATGCAGGAAGGTACAGATGAACTGGAGTCTGCAAATGCATATAAAATGGGGGGCTGTGTGGACAGGAGGGCTATTGAGAAGCCACTGCAGTATCCATGAAGGATTTAAGTCCTTATATCAAAGTGCTTTACACAAAGCTATTAGTAAAATATTTTGTCCTCTGTTCCCTACATGGACTCTAGTTTTGCAGACAACTATGACGAAAACCTTCTGAAATGCATTAAAAACGTGTTTGTGAAAAGTCAGGTCATAAACAACTGAACTAAGGAACTTAAAAATCTGCATCCATGAAGAAAAAGAAGGTACAGAATGAACGTAAATTAGGCAGATTCCCCCAGGGAAGCAGAAATAGGGGTCTTGTTAAAGCACCAGCTGTTAATTCCCATCTGTATGTAATTTACACCTATCATCTACGTAGAATAAAGCCCTTCCAAAAAAGAACATTAGTGAACTGGCTAAAACTGGAGTAGGCCCAAGTGCAAGCTTGTGGTAGGTGTCCCACAACTCAAAGGAGACTATTTGTTTCCCACATGGGTTTGAGGCTAGATGACACTTCTAGGTAGCACAGAGGCAAAGGTCACAAGTAACAGGTTTGCCATAGTGAAGGGAAACCACACTGGGGAAAACTAGAAGTTGCTGAAGCAACAGAGCCACCATCAGCAACTCTTCTCAAGGCCCAGGCAAAACTCTGGCCATTTGACTGCCATTGAAGGTATAACACTGACAGCTTGAAAGCCGCATTGCTGATCAGAAATAATTCTGAACCATGGAAGACGTGCACAGCTGAAGTACATGGGAACTGCAAGAAGTAAATAAACTATAATTATCAGCTACATCAGGAGAAAACCAGTTCTCGGTGAAATTCATGTCTATATAAGGGGTGGACTTTTAATAAAATGATCACTATCTCTAGTGCTGTGGGTTTTTGAGTGATGTCTACTTCAGCTACCCATTATTTTACCACTGTGAACTATAGCTTAACTAACAGAGATAAGGTGTGGGTTTGGAGTGAGTTAATCCATCTGTTAACTGTGCTAATATGTTTCTTCCCTGGACAGTTTTCAGACATCTCCAGTAGACAGGAATAAAAATAAGTGCTGATTATAGGGGCAACTCATGGTTTTCCCACTGTTCCTCCAGGGTGACAGAGATAAACTGCTTCCCATGTGGACTCTGAGTAAAAACTGTGGCAAAATCCATTCATGACACAGAGGATTCTTCATGTGCCAATGCCATTTCAACTGGCTGGTGGAAATCAGCTCTTTGATGCTGGACCAAAGACCATATTCTGCAGGAGAGTGACATGACCAAGTAGCAGGTGCGGCTAGTGGAAAGTCACGTCACAGGGACAGAGTTCAGTGTACCTGGTGTCACAAGAGAAGAGGTTGGCTCTAAATAGCTCAGTGAGTTAAAGGCTGGCAGACATGACAGCAGAAGGAAGAGAAAGGACGTACAAGAAGAGCAGCTCTCAAGAAAAGCTAGTCCCTTCTCCAGAAATGAAGAAGTTAGGATGCAGCCCTCATCCAAAACCAGACTGTGCTCAACCGGAGGCTCTGTTATCATCGCACTGGTCAGATGGCAATGAAAGAGAAACAAAATCACCTTCAAGACAATGTTCATAGAATCATTCAGGTTGGAGGACACCCTTGGGATCATCGAGTCCAACCATCAGCCCAACTCTACAAAGTTCTCCCCCACACCATATTGATCTGCATTTGAACCAGTTGAGATTGGTAGGCAGTGACTGTGTCACCTGAGGAATCTATAAAGCTTTTGAGAGCAAAGTCAGTATTCCACTACTAAACTGTAAGGCGTTGGCTGCGAAGACCAGGAATAACTCTGGAGTTCCCTGGAATGGGCTGTATTCCCTCTACTATCCCTGTTTCTTGCAGGCTGGATAACATACACAAGCTCAGCTGTCCTGAGCCTCCCCAGTCTGGCTCCCTTTTGTTAGGTCTGTTGATGCACAGAATAAAACTCAGGGTCCCTGGCTTGTTCTTGCATAACGCTGTCACAACACCAGTTTGAATGTATTCTCACTGCTTCTTAGCCAGTTGAGGACATCTGCACTGAAAGCTGCTTTCCAGGCACATGGCAAGGAATGTATACACAGACAAGTAATAGTGTCATCCTGGCTTGCATAAAGAATAGTGTGACCAGCAGAAGTAGGGAGGTGATTGTCCCCCTGTACTCAGCACTGGTGAGGCCACACCTTGAGTATTGTGTCCAGTTCTGGGCACCTCAACACAAGAGAGATATCGAGGTGCTGGAGCGAGTACAGAAGAGGGCAACGAAGCTGGTGAAAGGCCTGGAGAATAAGGCTTATGAGGATCGATTGAGGGAGTTGGGGTTGTTTAGTTTGAGGAAGAGGAGGCTGAGGGGAGACCTCATCACTCTCTACAACTGCTTGAAAGGGCATTGTAGGGAGGTTGGTGCTGGACTCTTCTCACGGGCAACTAGCGACAGGACAAGAGGGAATGGCTGCAAGCTGCAGCAGGGTAGGGTTAGGCTAGACATTAGGAAAAATTTTTTCACAGAGAGAGTGGTCAGTCAGTGGAATCAACTGCCCAGGGAGGTGGTGGAGTCACCCTCCCTGACTGCATTTAAAAGTAGATTAGATGTGGTGTTGAGGGATCTGGTGTAGGGGAGAACTTGTAGAGTAGGGCTGATGGTTGGACTTGATGATCCCAAGGGTCTCTTCCAACCTAAATGATTCTATGATTCTATGATTCTAAGTATACCCATACATCTCCAAGGGTGCCCTGGATTGTACTGTGTAAGGAGTGCTCTGGTGGGAGTACGCTGTGGTTTCTGTACCTAACAAATCTTAACCTACAATGAGGGAACCGAACAGCCTATTTTTGCAAATGTAAACCCAAAGATTTTGGCTTGCCTAGCACATTGAGGCTGCCACACATGTTCATTGAAAGCAAGGCGAATGCTGAGGGAACTCCATAACCCTCCCAGACAGATGCAGAAAAGTATTTGGAAATACCCCACTGTGTTCCAGCAGCCTCTAATGGGAGACTGGCTGTGGAAGAAGAATTGCTGGTATGATCTCAGGACTCAACCCACTGTAGTCAGACAGTCTGCCCATAATGATGGGCCCAGCCAAGACAATACAAACTCTATACTCACTGATAATCTAGACCCAAATACAAACAACATCCCCATGCCTCACTACGCTACTCAAGCAAGCAGATGAACATGGAAACATAAAGTAGATAGCCAACGACCTGGCCTCCTAATTTCAACACCAGTGAAATTTCTTTGCTGCTTTCAAAAAATTCTAATGGGGTCAGTTGAAATGATGGATGTACACAGCTCCTCCAGCCTCAGGCAGGGCTGGATATTCCTATGAGCACTAAGGTCCTGTGTGTATTACATGGCTACCTCTATTTGCGAGGCTAAAAAGAAGTTCAGTCCTGCTTGTATATGCTGGAATCATTACGTACAGTGTTCCCATAAATCTTATAAATGAGTATTACTATGTCAGTAGTTAGGACGGTTGCTGTTATTATTGAAAAACCTTCTGGCAATCCAATCCTAATGCCATCCAAGCTGAGGTTGGCCTCAGTGCAATTTATACCAGTTTCAAGTCTGTGCCCTGCAAACAAGGCTCTCTCCCAAAAGACTCTGGCAGCTAGACAGTCTGTGTTAACGCTGCTGTACCCATTCTCCATTGCACTCACCAACCCAAGGGTGAGACAGGTTGACACAGAGCTGTGTCACCAGCCACATACCACTGGGAGCTGTGTCCTCCTCAAGGGTGCTAGTGCTCTGCAAACCTGGAGCAGGGTCCACTGCACGGCTACTACACATCCGAGACAGAGACAGCCTGTTCTCCACTTGGGATGAAATACCTCATGTGGTGCAGGAGACTGGAGAGAACCAACCCCAAACTTCCTGCCAGGGACACTATGCTTACAGATGAATCTCAGCAGCTGCTCTCAGGATGCACAGCAGAGCCACTGGTAAAAGAAGACACAAAATCATAGGCAGCATTTACCTCAGCCAACGTGCCATCAATTGTCAGAATAGAAACTTGACTGAACACAGTGATTTGACAAGGCAGAGAGAAGAAGAGTCCCGGGAGGCAGCAGACCACGGACACCCTGTCTGTGGTCTTGTTCTGCACATTCCACCCTCCAGTCAGCTCTGTCTGAACCACTTACCCAGAGTCCAATTTATTTCTGTGGATTTTCAAGAAATATGAATCCTAAAACAAGATGTACTGGAAGTTCAGTACATGGTATTAAAGCTAGTATCCATCATGTCAATTCTGTCTCTCCAGTTTATTCATTCTGCTTGTTATTATCATCTGACTATAATCTACTCATAAACAATACCCTTATGATTTTTTCCATGCGTATTTATTTCCTCAGTCATTGACTTTGTTTCCTGAGGCTATTAAAAAAAATAATAAATATTTATATAAACACATCTCTCTTTTGAAATGGTCCCTAACTACTTATAAATGCAATATGACATCAACCAAAAATCAAGGCATATTTGGCACATGGGACCCAGTACTGGCTGTGACAATGAGTGTAGCCCCAGGAAAGGACCCACCCAGCCCATATCCAGAATCCACTTACATAAATACAGGATCCAGTCTTGGTCCATAGACCAGTAAAACTCTTAAGCAGGCCGGAGAAGAGCCACCTGAACGACAGCATGGGGGGACATCCATGCACCAGCTAGATGTGCAGGTACAGTTGTGCAGTACTGCAGCACCACAGCTTATTTAGAGCTGGATGGGTGAAAGAGTGGAAGAATTGAATTCCTTTCATGGACATGTTTCCAGAATAAAATCTGATTAACAGAGAAGACAGCAAATATTATCTCAGAGGGTTTTTCACACAGAAAACAGCATCCAACAATTCTTCCATTTGGGGTTATAAAGTAATTTAAAATAAGGAGAAAAAAAACTTCTGAAATAATCCCTTTGCAGACATAAGAAACTACCACGTACAGTCCCATGCTGATGAGCCCAGCTATAATCCAATCTTTGCTTTCTGCTGACTAGCTGAGCTCTCGTGGTTTATTATGTCAGTGGAACCCCTCAAAAGAATTATAGCCTTTTATTCAGCTCAGAGCCATGTATTACTATGAATACTAAACTGGGTCAAAGAAGTCTATTGGTCCTGCTATAACATCAGACAAAGTCTTAAGTAATTACCTATCTCTTCAAAGAATGTGTTTTCATTGGCGTCAGACCCTGCTGAAAGCAGGCATGCATGCCTGTGGATACACTGTGTACAATGTCCCCGGAGGAAGCACATGGCAATGTATAAACAACAGGACAGAGCTTCCGCCACCACAGCACAGCAAACTACAAGGCTTCCACAGCAAGCAAAAATCTTAATTCATCATAATAAAAACACATTAAATGATGTTCAGAATATATACCAATCCAGGCGATGCAGGCAACATGCCCTTCACAGCGGAAAACTCCAAGTTACTTTGCGATGAATAATAAGTGAGGGTAATTAATTAAGATACTTCGAAATTAGATGTTAGCATCAGCCCAGCAAAAATATGGGCTCAAACAGGT
The DNA here is from genome assembly GCA_013400555.1 of Jacana jacana. Classification (NCBI taxonomy): domain Eukaryota; kingdom Metazoa; phylum Chordata; class Aves; order Charadriiformes; family Jacanidae; genus Jacana; species Jacana jacana. The sequence goes on along the minus strand of VZTM01022912.1, from coordinate 252,877 downwards.
TCCTCCATCTAAGTGGTCCCAGTGGAATCAGTAGATCCCACAGCAGCAGCAGGACTTTCATTTGTATTTCAAAAGCTGCCTGTTCCATACCAGTAAGTGCTCATGTAACACCTGCAAAGCAGCAGGAGCACGCTCTGTGACTCTGCTCACTACATGGAGCCCTGGTTTTTCTACACGCTGTGTGCAAGTCCTGCTCTTAATCGTTAAGACTGGGAGAATCTTTTCAGTCTGAACTGTCAGGGTTTGACAACTAACTATTCACTGAAAAGCTGCTTTTCTTTTTTTTAATATGAATTTCAATGCACAGTACTCGTTATTCCACTGGAAGAATATAAACCCCTAAATTGTCCTGTAGCTCACAAATGGAAGTGTCTCTAAGCCAACATGGTTTACTGGCATTAGGGCATCTGCCTAGATCCCACACAAATGAAACGAGAAGTCCCACCAAGCACCTGTAGTTAGGCCATGGGAAGAGTTAGACCTGTTGGTCAGCTCTTGTCTGATCTGCACTGAGAAGTCCCAAAGCAGTGGGAAGACACGTACAAAGTGAAATGTGATTATGAAAAGGCAATGGAAGCCCGAGATGGGACTGTAGAGCTGCTTTTCTATCTCATTGCTCTTACCTACTCTGCAGAATTGCCTTGAACTTGTTGGGTCCAATGTGAAAACACAAATTGACCCTTAATCTCAGCGTCAGCTGCTGGTTGAAGTACATCAGTGGAGAAAAAGCAGAGGAGAGGGAAGCAAACCATCCATTCAGCTTGTGTCTGCTGGTATCTGCACAGCCATTCACAGGGGAGGCAGATTCACTTTCAATCCAAGGTCAATCCTCAGATTGAGAACCAGGATTGGAGGGTAGGGAAATTTAAAAGCATTATATTGTTTGCACTCCGATTCTGGAATCATTGTCCTGTGTAAAGAGTCATACTTTTGTGGGCGGTGACTATGGTGCTATAATTACCACTATAATTACACTGGCACATTTCCTTCTTGGCAAGCCCCATGGAATTACAGTCCCGCTACCTGACCTGGGTTTCTGATAGTCCTAGTAGGATGGTATGATAGACGACAGCTTTCTTCTCCTTTATTTTTTTTTGGGGGGGCGGGGTTGGCCTGGCTGCAAGCTGGTAGGGTTAGTATGAATGGTCAGGCCAGGAATGCCAAGACAGTTTCTTCCAGAGCAAAAACCAGTGTTGTCAATGTTCACTTTGACTGCAATTATCACTTGTGGCTCCTTCAGGAAGGGGAGGTGAAGGAGAAACCAAGGAACCAGAACATCAGAAGGATCCAGCACTGCGAAGGAGAAAGACAGCCTGAAGGACTAGCAAATCTCCCCCATCTTTAACTCTGCCTCACGTAACTGCATCATAAATGCACATAAGCTGGGTGTGTCCGATAAATATGTCAGCCACCACACTTTAATTAAATTATTTGCATTGGGCTTTGGCATTTCTATCGGAGTGGTAACTCTCATCTCTCCTACAGCTATTGCTTCAGGATTTGGCGGGTTCAAAGACACAAAACCACCTTGTGTTGCAAGGGAACCTGGTTCATCTCTCGGTTTGATCCTGCCCATAATAAAGCATGTGTTAACCTTGAATCCCTTAAAACAAAGAGGACACTTTATATACCAGGCGGTCCTCTTGTGGGGGACGCAGATAACTCCTTTTTGCTCTGTATGAAAGCATGTTCTTCCCAAAATGAAAGAGGATTTCTGCAGAAGAGCTGTGACACTGCAGCCCTTGGTGGGGAGATGAGTTCACTGTGTCCCAGCAGACCGTTGTCTGGGTAGAACCAGAGTCTCCACTGCAAACCTTCTGCAGATTCTTCTTTTCTTTATAGCACACAGGAGGATTCATTTCTGGTGACTTCACCAAGCAATTCTCTGAATCGAAGTTTCTTCTCAAAACTCTTTTCTCTAGTTTCCAATGTATTTTTCTCACTGCTGATTTGGAGTCTGACCTGGGAATATGGGTGTTACAGGATGCTCAGCTCTTCTCTGCGTCAAGCCGCAGCTGACTGAGGTAGCCACTTCACTCAAGGAAATTATTTGAGGTTTTCTGAGAGCCTCTTGACAGTAGGTAAAGATTGTTTCAGCTTGTGGGAGTGCCAGCTAGAACCCTTTATAACCTGAATGACATGTCATGTCATAAAAACTCCTGCTAAAACTCACTCTGTCCTTTCAAGATGGCAATTTTGACGTCAATGCCTGTCTTTTCACCCAACGCACAGCAGCTCATCTGGATAAGAACCGGCAAGTAGGAGATTGCCTACAAGCCTCTCCTAGTAGAAGTCCCTTCCATGAATTATTTTAATTAAAAATGTAACTCAAAATGTCTTGCAGATCTCTTCCCTGTTCTCTCGGGGGGTGGGGAGAGAAATGTACTACTGTGAGAAAAAGGGAGAAATAGATGCTTTTGGCCAATGCTCTTGTCTGGTGACTAAGCAGACTGCAGGCTGATATGTCTCAATCTGAATAGCCACATTTTGATGGTCCTTTCACACATAATTACCTACAGAGCTCCCATTTTTCTGTAGCTAGTGCAGTAGTCACAGAAATCACGACTGTTCGGCATTATCTGCCTTATATTAGTTGTAATCACATCACATTTTTGCTTATATCCACAAGTAATAAAAACCATGCATATCTTTAGTTTGACTTAAAGAATAAAGTAACTACATAATTCTGGCAAATTGTTTGGAATTATAGTTTAACAGCATCTGGTTCAGATATTCTGTAGTAAATTGTTGGCATCACGTTGCCACTTTTTTTTTTTTTTATTTGAACCAAAAATGTTCTCAGAAACATGTGTTTTTCGTCCAATTTCCATGTAATCCATTTTATGAAGGCCACAAAGCTTACGAAGTTTGAAACTTAAACTACCTGAGCAGAAGAGATTGTTTCTGGACACTCATTACACAGCTGATTAACTGAGGAATAAACAATTCTGGCATGCAACCTAGCGTGTCTGTTTTTTTGGCATTTGTCTCAAGGAGTTGTCTTTCTCGAAATACCTCCCCAGGTACAATGTGTACATTCCACCCTGTTTTGCTCACAAATTACATACCTCTCTTTTATGTCAAGTCCAATATAGCTGCACCAGGTTTTCTTATTCCACATAAAAAGTAACCAATTACTCGAGTAAATACCTGTTTTAAAAATATCACAAAGTGGTTTCCTGCCGCTCTAAATACTAAAACGTTCGGCAGGATTTCTAACCATTATAAATCTTTCAAATAGTTCATATTTTATCGAAGAAACCAGATCATCTTTAAACCTGGTGTATAACCCATGGAGACCATTTCTCAAACACCTGATTTTAACACAAGCAATCAGGAAAAAAAAATGGCTGTATGATTTTTTAATATAATTAGCTCTGACTTTTCTCACATTTCATTCTCTGTGACTTTATTGTCAACTTCTGCTCGTTCGTCATAAAAACTACCGTTACCAGAGATTCAAAAATATAAATCGATGATAGATGGGGGAAAAGTGGCTTAAAATACAACCTTTTGAAGCTTCCCACCAGACCTACATATACTGAGCCTAACAGGTTCTCCAGTGTCAAATCCCATTTCAGTCACTGTCAGCAGCTTCATTAGCATCAGCCAAGAACCAACTTGTGGGAATTAAACCAACACATTCCCAGAGCAGGTCCCACACCAGGAGGAACCAAGTCCAAGAGGCAACATCCCTCCACCCTCCCGACCACTTTCCCAGCTATGCTTTGCAGTTCTGGGCTGGCTTTGTAATGATGTGTCATTTACAAGTCAGCACCTTGCACTAAGCCCCGAGGTGGGGAAATTACCCAGGAGAAAAGGCAACAATAAATTCTCCCGTCTTGCTTATTTTTCTCAAGTCTGATGAAATCCCATCACGCTGCTGGGGCTGCAGAGCACAGCTCACTCTAACTCTACTGTGAAATGTGGTTAGTCACAGATAAAAAAAACAGAATCCAGACCTCAGTACACCTTCCCCACAGCATCCTCTTCCCTTTTGAAGTCATCGGCCTCTTCGTCCTTCATAACTGGGTGTGCTCCCTCTCTCCCTGTGTGCCGCAGCCTCCTGCACAGCATTCCTCAGCCTTCACCTGCCTGAAACAGCTTTGCAACGATACAGCCCTGTCAATAATCATGAGAGTAGCTCTTCTCCCTAAAAACCCCAAACAATCAAGTGGTTGCCATTTAAAGGTAGCTGCAAAATGCTGGTGCTACTGCTTAATTGTATGAAGTTTTAATCAAACCATGAGACACTCCTAGGTAAAAACCTATGCTAAAGGGAACTCAAAAGTGTATTCCTAAAAGCCAACAGTTGTTCACAACTGCTGGAAGTAGCTGTGATTCTTTCCAAAGCGTTACCCTTCAAACACATCATCAAACACCTCGCAACCGGACACCATCCTGCAACTGGGCGCCGATGTCCACGCAAGCTGCCTGCTCAGCTTAGCAGAGCTGCAGGCTCAGTGTCTCGGGATCTAGGCATCCCAAGTCTCCTGGAAACCAGCCTCTAAAGCTCTGGGAATGGTAATTATTCTATAAAATTACCTGGCACTCAAACTGGCAGTCGGTTGTGCTGCCAGGGAGCGAGTTAATATCATGCTCCAAAAGATGCCAAATTTGCTAGAGCGTGACTTGTGTAGCATGGGCATTTTTTTCTGACAGCGCTCACCTCCAAAGTGCAGGCGCAGCTCCTTGCCCTGCTAAGGGAGGGCTGAGTGTGGCCAGACCCTCTCATCCCAGGAGCCCCCTGAGGAGTGATCTCGAGAGAGAAAAGCAGGGAGAAAAGGATCCTACAGCTCTGAGTGCCACCCGCTCTGTAAGCAACCCGCTGCCTGGCAATGTCTGCTGAGCACGAAGAAATGGGAAATGCTTAGCTTGCTGAGAGCCGACAGATTTCTGCACCAAATAGTGACACGAGGGGGTGCTATTTTAGGCACGGTTTTGGTAAGGAAAAGAGACGCGAAAATAACCTTGGATGGAGCGAATAATGCAATATGGGCTGAAGGGGTGTACCAGCCGCGCTAGGGTAGCCAGGGCTGTGTGGTTCGAAGGACGCCTTCTGAGAAATGATGAGACCTGACTTGAGAAGTCAAGCAGGGGGAGGAACCTGGGGTCTGGCACGTGGAGGTTGCATGGAATTCCGATGAGTCAAAGGGGCAAAACCCATCCAAAAATTGTTACTTTAAAATGGCGCAGAAATATTCATGAGGAATGGCTGTGGGAGGGCATCATAACCTAAAGCAGCAGGGCAAAGGCATTAGGAGAAAGCATCGTTTATGAGACACAAGATAAAAAAATCAAACATATATTAAATGTATAATACAAACTGGGTGGTGAGGTACAGCACACGGGTTGTTACCTCCTCCCACACAGAAAAACTGCTGTCCCTTAAATTCCGCTGCCTGTACTCCCTCTGTGCTGCTCTTGAGTTCATTCAGTCCCTGGTCTTTGAATACTGGAGATGAGAATTGTTCAAGTCGAGCTAGTTAGACCTAGCAAAGGCAATTAAATAGCAAAACTCCTAGCAGTAGCAGTATAAATAGTAAGAGAACAAGGACAAAAGAAGGGCCACCAGGCACTCAGGGTGAGGTAAAAATGAAGAGGAAAACCTCTTCCTTTAACAGCTGAGTTGTCAAAAAGGGCAGAGCCCGTCCCAGAGGCACAAGGGCTTTGCAGCCACCCGCACTGGCACAGCCAATTCCTCGGAGGAAAGCTGCAAGTTGCAGTTTACAAGGCAGCAGCGCATTGATAAAAGGGAATTTCCACAGGAGCTTGGCACCACCGCTACGAATGTCAGTCTTACCAAGATGTTTCAAAGTCAAACCTTAAAGAACGATAAACAAACTTTGCGCTGCTTAGATCCGGCAACCCAACCTCCCGGCCTGGGACGAAACCAGGGAAGGCCCAGGCGAGCAGAGCCACCGGGGATGTCTCAGAGGCTGTGAGGAGGGAGGGGGGAGTGGGCTGTGGTCAAAACGTGCCTGCCGATGCATCGCCATGGAGCCATGGTCCTGCGGCGCAGTGTCACGTCCCGCCGAGGAGACCCTTGCTCGGGGAGGTGTGAGTGGATTTCCTCAAGTGCGTTTTGACAGCTGTGAGGAAGCGGGGCGGCGGCGGCAGCTGGAGACATTCCTGGCTGCTCCCCCCCCCCCCCCCCCCCCCCCCCCCGCGNTCCCCGGCGGGACCCCCGCCTCCGGCACGGTACAGCGCGCCCCGGGGGTTCGGGGGGAGCAGGAGCCGCCTGGGGCCGGCGGGGTCTGATGAAACATCTGATGTGTATTACGGCGGGCTGAGGGGGGACGCGCACGCCCCCTCCCAGCAAGCGCGGCACTTCTCATCACCTGCTAGAGATTTTCCTACATCCCACTCCCCCACACCCCAGGGCCAGCTCCAGCTACCGGACAAAAGGGAGCAGCCAGAGCTGGCTGCGGGGTTGCTCGCGGGCGGTGGGTGGAGGAATTGCGAGGGTGATGCTCTCCCCACGGGGGCGGGGGGGGGTCGGTATCAAAGGCAGCGCTTGGTCCTGTTCACCCGGCCG
>VZTM01022912.1:208260-244935 GCA_013400555.1 Jacana jacana | reverse complement strand
CTCTCAGTGCTGCGAGACGTGTTTAAACACACACGAGCAGGAATGCACGAATGCCCATTAGGGACTGCCACATGTGAATCACGGCACTGTGCAGTTCTCAGCACGCTGGAGCCAGGACATGTGATCCGGCAAAGGGTTTGCATCCGGATGCCAACACAAGCACTACAGCTGAGCTCCACGGCCCCAAAAAAGCCCAGCTCCGCGCTCTGCAGCGCTCCACAAAGAGCTCCATTCTCAACCACACACACGCACACACACCCCCGCCTCGGTGCGTGTGTGTTTGCGCAGCTTTTCGCGTCTGGCTGAGACAATCTCAGGAGCCGAGCCCGGGGCTCCCTTGTCCCTCCCACCACCATCCCCACCACCACCAGATGCACTTCGGGGCAGGTAGAGGGGAAGGAGAAAGGCAGAGGCAGTGATTTGTGTTTGAGTTCTGGGGCTGGGGGGGATTGTCCATGTGAACTCTGTCAGACTCCGCAGTTACATCCGCTGCTTCTCTCTCTGCCTTGCCGCGGGTTGAAATTATCGAAAGTTGCTGTAAAGACTTGCAAATGGCATGGCAAAGGGGGAGGCTGGGGATGTCTGAAACATGCTGCGGTTCGGAGGGGGATTAGGCTGGCTCCCAAGGGCGAGCTTTAATTAAAGGTACCACTAGGGCACAGAGTACAGGAATTCTTAGCATCCTCAGTTCTGGTCTAAAAGCTGCCCCTGTTTAACTTTATCCCCAGGCTTTTTCAGCAACCACCTTCCCTCTGGCAGTACTACTACATCCATTTTTTTTAAAGGACCAGAAGCTGTCTTGTTAAGAATTAGATTTTTGGGGGTTTTTTGGTAAGTGAGTATTAGACAGCATTTTTTTTAACAGCATTACATAACACCTGAAAGGGCAGAATAGACACATATGTAACAGCTAGCACCAGTAAATCTCTTTTATGTACCATATATAAAAATATATTTATTTTCAATTTATTTCTGCATAGGTGAGGACACAGTTGCAGCTTTATGCAACTCTCAGTGCAAAGGACTTTATTTATCAGTGGGAGTTTTGCCATTAACTTTGTAGACATCACGACAGGAGAAACCCAGCAGCCTGTAAAAAAAGCCATTGAGCTAAATTGCCAAAAACTAGTAGTTTTTCAAAGTACCAGAAATGAGAAAGTTTAGGTGGCTGGGTCCTGGGCTTCTCGCTTTGTTACTGGAATTTGATGGGGAACTTCGTACAAGTCAGGCAGCAAAAATCACACCCATCCTTTGCTCCTGAGGAATGCAAAAGCATTAGGCAGTTCTCAAGTGAAATAGCTTGACGTAAGCATAGTGGATTTGGCATTACTTCTTGGATATCACTTTCATAACATAATACACCCAAGTTCTGGCCTAATTTCTGCAAGGAGTGGGCATACTGTGGGTACAATAACTGTTGTCACATGTGGTTTTTCTTTTGAACTGATGATGCTAGCAAAATAACTCTTTCCCTACCCACCACTAGCTCCTCTGAACAGTTCATCAAATTAACTGTAATCAATGCTCATTTTAGCTGAAATCCAGCACTGCCTGGTTAATGCTGGCGATGTGGGATGTGGCGTGTTTGAATGCTTTGAAAACAATTCTTGCGAGATCCGAGGCTTACACGAGATCTGCATGACATTCCTGCACAACGCTGGAAAATTTGATGCCCAGGTAACACAGTGAAACTTCCTGCCTGTCTGCTTGCTTCCAGTATATGCATGGCACATACTTCAGTTCTTTAACACATCTTTGGGGGGGAAAAAGTTACCACTATGGAGCACATCTACTTTTGCACCTCTCAGGCTTCAATAAGAATTTTTCTGTTGAAGGGCCCAGAATCAAGACCCAAGAAGAGTAGCGGTGTGCAATCTGCCCTAGGAGACAGGCTGTCTGTAGCTACAGCTCCCTGTGCCTTCCTCCCCCTGTACCCAGGGATAACTAAATCAGAACACTGATGTAGCTGAACATGGTTTTCAGAAGCCATGCTGAGCAGTTTAAGCTTCTACACCATGTTTGTTCAAAGCTGATTCTGGAAGGCACCTTGGGCACTCAATTCATTTAGACGTATCAAAATATTTCCCAATGTGCAGTTATTAAAGTTAGTTCACAAGATTAGCGTGCAATCAGTACAGGCCAACCTCCTAAAGCTGCTGGATTCAAATAAGTCTTTGGTTCAAGCGCTGACGTTCAACTACGTTACTTAGATGGCATGTGATATTAAGTTTGTCTCCTTCATTTTCTCCTCAGACCATTTATACATCATCGAGACATCCTGTTATTATGTCTTGTAAACCTACTCTCCCATTTCAGTGTGGAGGGAAGAGAACGTTACTATGGGCCAGTGGCATCTGGCTTGACCATGCAGTTTACAGGAGACCTCAACTAAAAGCACCGGTCTCACGGCACTGTTAAAAGCATGGCATAAAGTAGACATATCGTCAGGATTCAGCCTGGTCCATGAGGGATGGTGGGACCACCCAGTAGGAAACACTTTTGAAGTGCTAGTGTTTTAGGTTAAAATTCTCAAGGACATAGAAAGGGTCTGGCTAGCCATTAAAATGTGAATCACTTCTGTGGGTATGCGAAAACCTTCAGCTTAATTTCCAAGCGGCTTCCAAAAAACCGGTCATTTATTTTTACACAATATTCTGTCAGCAACCAGAGTTGACCAAAGAAGCTCTTTTGGGAGGTAAGGGTAAACGTGCCTGTGAAGGCTGAGCATAGCCATTGATGCCTCTCCCCCAGGATCCCCAGATACACTAATCAGATACAGCCCATTTTGCATCCAGTCCAGGCTGTCTCCATTGTAGTCCAGAGATGCTAAACCCCTGGAGCTTTATTTAATAGAGAGGTGACTTTAGCCTCTGCTATGACACGGCTTTTTGTGGCTCATCTCTGTATTATCTACAGCTATTTCAGGCTGCATTAAATGACAAGACTAACACTGGCCATTTTCTGCTCCATGCTTTTTGCTCTTCTTCCCTGTATGCCTGTATGTGAAACCTGAGAATTTATGTCAGGTTTGGTTTGTATGAGAATTTTCTTTCTTTCTTTTTTTTTTTTTTTTTTTCTTTATTCTTACTTGCCTAACATGCTGTGCCTTTTTGTCACTGAAGGGAAGGGCAAGCAAGTGCCTTGGGTACAGGCAATAGACTGGGATGATGACTGAAGCAGTTCTTTCGTCAGTAAGAAACATTTCTAGCTTAAAACAATTTGTGGACAAAATCTGCTTGCAGATCTGGGTGAATCTTGGGCAATGTCAGTGGAGCCAATATTCTCTGGATAAAGCACAAAGCGCTTGTGTAAAATAATCTGAAGCCAGTGAAGAGATGGAGGCAGCGCAGGAGGCTTCCACACACATCATTGCTCAGCAAAGTAAAGGGAGACTGAGCAGAGCTGTCAGGCTGCGACACAGCTCTGGCATCGGTGAGCAAAGAGAAAAGGAAGGGGTGGTTTTGATGCCCAGTAAGAAATGAATGAAGGCAGCACAAATAGTGGTCAGAGAGATGCTGCAAAAGCACTTTTCCTGCAACTTACTTTTTTTTAGTTTCTTGATTTGATTCCTTTTAGCCTCACTTAGAATTTTTTGCAGCAAAGAGACATCAAGACACTGTAGGATTATTATCAATGCTGATTTGAGTCCCTCTCTAAGGAAACAGTAGTAGAAAAAAAACCCCAAAACCGCCAAGGGAAAGGGGCAGGCATGTATAGATGGTGCATACATCCCTATGAGTTTGCAAACTGATTTTAAAATTACAAAAACCTCATTTGCAGTTACTGAACGGGTATCTGTTTGTGGTCCTGGGGACCTTGGCCATGGCAGGATGCCCTCTCCTTTGTGTGAACCTGCTGTGCCGACGCCCCAGAAGCGAAGCAAGCATTGAATTATTTGGAGGTGCTTGCTGTTGCCCTTTCCCTTGTTGGGCATTCAGCTGTTGAGGTAGAGGAAACTTCAAAACACCAGCGAAGAAGCGCTGTGTATTCTGTGTATTCAGCTCCACTGGAATAGTAAGGCCAGGTAACTTGGCATGATCTTTAAGGGCAGAGAAACAAAGAGAAGAGGGGGAAGAGCCATTAAGTGGTACCCTTAGCAGTGTAATAGCTCTTGACATTGTTCTACAGGGTTGGCAGCTAGCTGGGCATAAATCAGCTGCTGTGCTTAATGGACAAAAGTACAGACCTACTCCATTTCTTTTCTTCTCAGGGAAAATCCTTCATTAAAGACGCTCTGAAGTGTAAGGCTCATGCCTTGAGGCATAAATTCAGCTGCATCAGCCGTAAGTGCCCTGCCATTAAAGAGATGGTGTTCCAGTTACAGCGGGAGTGCTACCTGAAGCATGACCTCTGCTCCGCTGCCAAGGAGAATGTCCAGGTCATTGTGGAGATGATTCACTTCAAAGACCTGCTGCAGCATGAGTAAGTGCCTCTGTGCTAGTGCAGTCAGAGGCGTGGGAGCTCCTTCCAGGAGCACAGTGGTGCCAATGGGCTGTGCATCTGCCCAAGAGCTGTTTCACCTCCTCCTGGCCTTAAGCATGTCTTGTTTTCCCATGTACCAGACCAAGGTAATGCTTTTTTTGCAGGGGCCCTTGAAGACTAGTTTGTTGCCAAAGGGCTAGATGTGACTATGGAAGGGAATGAAATGGGTTGAAGTTGGATCTGGCTGTCTCTTTGGTCCTTCAGCAAATATAGTGTCAGTGTCTGCTATTTCCAGAGGCATCTTACCGTGTCTCTGAGCTTTCTGAGCTCAAAGGCAATGTTCCTGACCCCAGTATCTTGTTAAAGATGACAGCTAGAGGAGAAGGGGGAAGAAGGTCTATGCAAAGTTGTCAGTAAGATGATAATTTTTTCTTTAAATACATACTTTCAAATGTCTTGTAGTTAATTGTCCCTGAAAGAGCTGCAATCCCCTAGGTAATCTCTCATTCATCTTATTCCTTATTAATCTCAGTTGCTTTTTAATAAAACATGGAGGTGTACAAAGTGAAGGCACAAGTCAGATTTTGAGTTCATCCCTGACTGAGAACACAGCTGCCCTCTGAGGAATTTCAGGCACGAATCCTATTTGGAATTGATCAAAGCTGCTACACAACAGCAACAAGCCAGGCACAAGCTGCTTGTACCAACTCTTTGTGCACAGATGCAAAATTCAGAGCCTGTTTTTCTTGCAGGTGAACATTTCACTCCCAAACAAGAAGGCTGAGCCACAGCCTGGCAGCAGGCTTAACCCTAGAGCATCTTTATACCACGCCTCTGCTGCCTTGTCCCTAGCGGATACTAGCACAGAGACCTCAAATCCCAGTGATCGTGACAGATATAATTTTTAACAGAATCGCTTCTTTGGGACTTTAAGCCTTGCATTTTCATTGTTCTCCAAAGAAGCTGTGCCCCTGTTCCCTCACTTTCTGTTGTAAGCCACCCCCCTAGTACTTAAGCTGTAGTTGCAGAGCCACGCTTTAATGCCAGTTTACTCTCAAAGCAGAGTCATTTGCTGCGGTTGGTACGAACTGAACACGGTGGCCTGAAAGCAAGGCCCTTTCTGTGGACATTCCTGAGGCCAAGATCAAAGGCATGGCTGGTGGCTTCGCCACAGCTGCTGGCCGTGCCCAGGGTGAAGGCCAGCACGCCACTGCTACGGGGGAGAGGGGAAGCGGAGCTCCATCCTGCACATAAGCACCTCTCTGTGGGCACTGCTCAGGCTGTGTCAGTAGGCTATAAATTAGGTACTTGGTACCAGTTAATCCCCGCATCATTTGGAGATGAGAAGAGCAATGAAAGTCAAAGTCCTGTCCGAAGAGAAGTTATCCCTGTTTTATAAATAGGCTAAAGCAGGAATGCTTAAAGGCAGCTGCTTATTTTGGGGGAGTTTATCTGGGGGGTTCTCAGATTGAGAGGAGCTGGATCATTCAGCTGAACACCTGTAATTTGCACGATCTCATTTAGAGCTTCCTACACTTCATATTCAGCATCTCACAGAGCTGGAACTCAGCGACCCTATGTGGGACTCCCCGAATAGAAGCCAGTCAGCCTCCTCCCCTAAATTTAGAGGCCATCTCTGAAGCTTTTGAACTAAGGCACTTGTTCAAGATCAATAGGCAAGTGTGGCAGAGCTGGAAATAAAATCATGTCTGCTGACTCGCAGCCTTGTGCTCAGTTCAGGTACCATGGTCAGGCCGGCTGAAATGCAAAAAGTAAAACAGTGAAGGAGAAATGGGCCAGTATTAATCCGCAGGGTTCTGGCAGGCTCTGAATACCTGAAATATTTGGCAGCTGAGCCGCTTTTTAGTCATACCAGCAACCTTTTTCTTGCAAAGATTTTTGTAAAGGTTATGCCTGGTTTCAACAACTGATTTCTTTTTTTTTTTATTTTGCTTTTTTTTCCTCCTCCTGCTGGATCACTTGGTATGCGATGTGCTCAGTTCTCTCTCATCCTCTATCTTATGTTTAAAACTAAAACTAAGAATGGAGAAGAAATTGGCAGCTCTCGGACTTGTTCCTGACGATTTTATTCTGACCATTTTCTCCCGATGAGTGTTGAGGAACATGAATTCTCCTCCTGAGTCAGCTGCAGTGGGTGGGGGTCAGGCCGATTTGCTATGGTGGAAGTGGTGACAGGCCCTGGCAGATTGGTCACTGCTGCATTTCAAGTAACTTTTTTTTTTTTCTTAAACAGCAGAAACAATCCAAACATGGGAAATATTTTGAGATAGAGGAATAGGTGGCTCTCCAAGATTAGTCATTCAAAATGAGTTTAAGCAGTTGGGCAAAGTAAAATCAGGGTACTGTCAGACACTGATCATAATCTGTTGGTTTTCCTCATCTTTTCTGACTCACTTAATGGGAAAAGATTTGGGCTTGTCCGTGGTCACAAGAGCTGGTGGATGGTACATTGAGAAGGTGTACTCCCACCACCACTCCCATACAACCATCACTGCTGACCCCAGGCAGTTCTCCAGTTGCACTGTGGATGGTTCCTACTGTGGAAGACTTATGAGCACGTCCTTCTGGGCCTCTGAGTAGCTGAGCAGTTGTGTCAATAGACAACATCAATATTGACACACAAAACCTGTGACCGCAACTATTTTAATACTGCTGCACTTGGTGACCCATGGCTGAGGAAGCTGAAGTGCCTCTGCTGGAGATGCCTTGTGCTGTGGGGACATAAAGGAATGGGCGAGAAGCAGAAATGATGTTTGGCCATGGCTCGTTTGTAGTCCTTGTTTGGCTGGGAAAAGGTATATACTGAAAGCTTTACACAACCCTGCAAGGAAATGAAGGAAGAAAAACTTGGTGTGGGAAGAAGCAGTGCCACCGAAGTCGATGCCACGTGTCTGAGCACTGTGTAGTCGGATCCTGAGTTCAGATAGGATCTTGCTTGTGGTGGCAATCAACAACTGATGTTTCAGGGAAAGCTAAAGATGATGAGAAGAGCCAGAGATCCTCTAGTTGAGCATCTGTTGCTCTTCACAGAGGTGAGGAGATGCATCCTTCTTGCAGACTAGTGATCAGTCTATGCTCTGTACCAGCTGTTCACTTGGAGATAGCAAGCTCTTTGAAGCTGTTGACTCGAGACATGAGCAGATTTCCTTGTCATGTATCTTGATTAATAAAGGTGAAGGGGTGCAGAAAGAGAGGCAGAGGGTGTAAGAGAGCAGTTCTTCCATTTGACAGTCCCCTTTGCCAACCCTCTAGACATCATGTATTTCTCTGGTGGACATAACCGTTGGCCCCAGGCAGCTCCAGTGAGGGAGCAATCAAGGCAGTTCCAGCCGTTGAGTGAAGCTTTGTTTGACAGGATGCCATCACATGCATTTCTTACAGTGATAGAACTGATTAAAATGTAATAACCCCTATGTATTTTTTGACTCTCCTTTCACTGTTTCCTTTACCTCCAGGCCATATGTTGACCTAGTGAATATCCTGCTCACCTGTGGCGAGGAGGTGAAAAACGCAATAACAAGAAGTGTCCAGGCCCAGTGTGAACAGAACTGGGGAAGCCTCTGCTCCATCCTGAGCTTCTGCACCTCAGCCGTGCATGGTGACACCATCCTGGGTCCTGAGAAGAAGCAAGGCGAAGCCAGCAAAGCCACTGCTGGCCGTGGGGACATGCTGGCCCACTCCGACTCCGACCACAAGGAGAGCTCACGAGCATCTAAGGGAGAAAGAGGTACTAAGGGCCACCTGAACGCCCATGCCCGGGTGAAAGCTGGGGGCCATGGTCCCAAAGGGGCACATGGGATCATGGACCGGGCAGATGAACTGTCCGACTTCTCTGACATCCGGAGGTGAAAAAAGGCACCAACTCCCTGTTGCCCCCATCCTCCCCCTCCACTGGAAACCTCCTCCATTGAGTCCCATCTTCCCGTCTATGGACATTCCAAAGCATTTCCCATTCAGAGGTCAAGCACAGGGCATTGCAAGATATATATGGACCTCAGCAACAGTGTATATAATAGCAAAGAGAGAGCAGTGGCAACGGGTTATCAATCCAGCAAACTCGACGCTTGAGCAGCCACCAAATGTGGCAAAATGTCTCCGACTAAATTCTTTTCCCCTTTTTTTATGAAATGGACATCAGCTGAAATTTAGGATCTTGTTTGGGGGTTGTTGGGTTGTTTGGGGGTTTGTTTTGTGTTTTTTTTCTTGGTCCACTTGGCTGGGGAGAAGGTTCAAAGAGGGTTCAGCCAGATTGCATGTGGCCGCTTGTGGCTTAGCACCTCCGAAGGTTTAGGGTGCAGCCTTACAGCAGATGGCTGAATTCCAGGGGGATTTGGTTTCTGTCTGTGGCTGAGAATGCAAGAGTTCAGGGCTCTCTATGTGACGCTCTTTAATGAAATAGCTTCCCTGTTTCTTGCACAGGAACCATGCGGTCTGAAGCTCCACCGCTTTCTCTTGACTAACTTCTGAGCCATTGTTCCCATCTGGGTGATGCTGCCTAGTTTAAGTGCCCCCTGTTTGTTTTTTAACCACTGCATAACTTGACACTTGCTAATCCCATCACTTCAGTGTATCAAAAGCAAGTAGTCAGCGTCCAAACATGGTAATGTGACTGTTAAGACTTGCACAGTATGGAGCCCCAAAAGTATGCTCATGGACCGCTAAAAACCCTGTGCATGTTCTCTGCTTACGCCTGCCCATCGGTGATACAGGTCCTCCACCCTTGTGGACAGCCCAAGCTTAAAAGGATGGGCGTAGGCTCAGACAGTGAAGCACCCCATATACTTAGTTCTTCTCTCGGGCTGCGTTGAAGGCCCATCAGAAATCTGTCTCTCCTTAGCAGTAGCATGGTGTGATTTGATGGGATGTGGAGCCCCACTTGAACCTGCCTATCAGCTGTGGTTTATCCAAATGCCAAAGATAAGGAGAGGGGGTTGAGTTGTTTGGGTTTTTTAATTGTTGTACAGGTAACGACCACCAATCTCTGCAGAGTAAGTTACTAAAGATGAAGAGTGTCAAGAGCTTATTGTCTCTAAGCAGTTTTACATGTGACTGAGGTGTTTGGACACATCTCTCCTACCCCCTATGCAATTGTAATTCTCAGGTTGCAGATCTGCAATCCTATATCCCCAGGTACTGTAATGGAAATGGCGGTTGCAGCATCCATGGGGACAGAAGGGTGAGCTCTTCAGCTTCCTCTAGAGAAAAAGCAAGTTTTCTTAGAAAGTGGGATTTACACTAGGGATTTGAGCCTTCTCATTTAGAAAGTTTGGGAGGAAAGCTGTGGGGGCAGGAAGGCAGTTCAGTAGAGACAGAACGTACCCAGTGAACTAACGTACGTCTTGTCACATGGTGGGAAGGAGCTGTATAAACAGTAGAGGGTGTTGGAATTTGGCTACAATTTCCAACTCAGATTTCAGTTACTGCTAAGCGAACACAGCTCCTAACAGCTATATTCAGGGTTTAATGCATGTATCCACCCGCAGAAGTTATAGGCATTGCTTTTAATAGAAGCCATGTAGGAAGCAAGAGAGGACTGTTGAAAAGGTGTGTCTCTATGTGATCACCAGGTCTTTGTTTAAAGACCAGACCTCGATCCTGCCAGATTTTTAGCTAAGTTCCGTGACCAAATTTTCATTGGACTTAATTGGGAAAAGGTGGGATTGGGCCAAGTGCTGTAGCAGCAAAGACCAAGCTGACCCGAGGAACGGAGCTGCTGGCAGGGAGGGTGCCAGCTGCCCCATCGGGTCATGGCACAGCTCTCCCACAGATGGGGCACCCAGGCTGATCGACAGAGGAGCTTGCCAAGGTTGGTTTGGGGCAGCCTCTGATGGGCAGCTCCCCTGCTCCAAAAACTAATTGGCTGCTGGTGGTACTATAAGAAGGTTTCTAGCGTGCCTCCATGGGTTTCCTGTGAGCGTCCTCTCCCCTTGGTGGCACAGAGCCACCGTGAAGAACAAGCTCAAACCAAAAAGACAAACCAAGCATTTTAGAAGGTTAAAAAAAAAAGAAAAAAAAAAAAAGAAAACAAACGCAAAACAGAAACAACTCACTACCAACATGATGTTCTTGCATTGAACTAAGATCCCTCTCTCATTAGAGGTCTGATTCATCAGTGGGAACCAAACACATAGATCTACATCCTTGAATGTCTCAGTCAACATATCACCTCAGCATGCATACAGTTTTATTTGTATTCATTTGTTCGTGGGGAAAATTGTATATTCCCCTTGTTTAGTCAATGAAAATTTTGAGGGTGGGGGGACAAGCTGTGGGTGGGAGGGATTTTTGTATAAGGCCTAACTTTTTTTTCCTCTGTGTGTGAAGAATTTATGTGTTCATCTACTGATTCCACATATGCTATTATTGTAAATATTTAACATTTCTATTTATTATAGTGTCTCCATTTAAAAAAAGAACACTGCTGGCTATGATAATTTAAACGTACGTCATGACCTGTGTTGTATATATTCATGCCACTAGTATGGTTTTTTTGTTTAAAGCTGCGTAAATATAGTTTTATACAGTTCCATAATGTTATTGACAGCATAAATCATTTATTTATTGTTAAACCTTTCATATCTAACAAATAGGGTGCGTTTTACCTGAGATTATTTTATTGTGACATCTACATAGCCTTAATTCTTTATAAAAAAAGAGAAAAAAAGTCCATTTAGATACTGTATGATGCTTTAATTAACATTCCTTCTGAACTTGCTGTTCATGAAGGAGGTTTAGCTTAAAAGCCAAGGTATGAATGTTTCCTTTACACTTTGCATCTGGAATGAGCCTTGTTCTGGAATGAAAATACCGGGAGAAGCAAAATGCCTACTGTAAAAAGATAGCAGTAAACCCTGGAAAATGCTGTCCTGACTTAAAGTGCTGAAGTAAAAGGAAAAAAAACAAACTGTCCTTAATTCCAAATCTCTGGGAGAAAAACATACTAGTTTTATCTCATGTAGAATTTGCAGCCAAATAAGCTTGTAAAAAAGAAAATGCATATGGCTTTAGACAAAGCTCTGTACCTTTCACACTATTATTTTCCTTAAACACTAATAAATGTTTTGAATAAGACTCTGGCTGGGTTTTGTTTGGCTGGAACTGCAGTTGCTGCAGACGGGGGTTAGAAAAGCCCTCTGAAGCTGGGCCAGCAGGTGCAGCCAAGGGGAGCAGAGGTGATCTGTCTGCCCGTCCCCCCAGAGCCCCGTCCCCTGTACCAGCCGGGCAGCAGTGTCTTGGCTGGGGCAGGACATGGGGACACAGCCAGCCCTTCCTCTCTGTGTGCCAGGAAGAGCCAGCGCAGGGACAGAGACCTCATCTCCGAGGTGTCATTGCCCTGGGGTGGGGGGAGACCTCATCTGGTCTGGGACCTGGCAGCTTGGTTAGAGGGCAGAAAGGGAGATGATGCGTAACACCAGAGGATGAAAAACACGGGGAGCAGAAGCTCGTGCCCTTCTCGGGCTCAGACAAAAGCCGCTGTATATTTCGAGGCTTTTCCCTTAGCAGAAGCCATGGATTTGGTTCACTGCAGCACATCAGAGCTGCCTCATCTGCTTTGAATCAGTCTGTAGTCAGGTTAGGAAGGGAATAGGGGGAGGCAGGTGCTTAGGGTTTTCCTCTCACTGCCCTGGTGATCTTGGATTATGAAAATCCCTTGGGAGGGGCCACGCTCAGGCAGGTTGGCCATAAACACAACTCAGCATCCCATAAGGGCCAGGAGGGGATCTGTGGGTGACCAAAGCACCCACCTGTGGGCAAAGTGTCGGCAGCCCCCAGCATGGGACCAGAGTCCCAAGCACTGGATTTCAGCCAGACCCATTAATAAATACATCAGCAATGCTTTCTAAAAGCTGTAATGGCTCATAAGATTTGTCCTGCGTGTATAAAAGATCCAGTCAGTTCAGGTAATAGCTAGAGTTCTCCCTTCAAGATTTTACCTTAAAAACAGAGGACATCCATTTGGCTCTCCACTGTCATCTATTAATAATCTGTCAATAAGTACCAGCCAGCGGCTCTGTTAAGAGATGGAACAGGCACATAGAGTAGCTCTAATTCTATCAGATCACGCCATCACTATCCCAGCAATGACCAGATATCAAAATCTTAAATACTTAATGGAGTTTCAGCAAAGGAGAAAAGCTAAAACCTAAGATATACAAAAGGCAAGCTGCAGAAACAACACTTCTATGTTGTCTCCAAAGTCATTTTCACATAGTGTTGGGGTGTAGGCAGCAAGGGGATGGGGAAATTATGAGAAAGCACCTCAGAACATAAAGCACAGATATTTTTTTAAGGCTGCTTGCATGAAAAAGCACATTTTTAACACTCCTTCTGTGGGGTTTAAAAATAACTTATCCAGTTGAAGTCTTTGGATGAGATGGGCTTCACCAGCCTAGATGTGATTTGCAGCAATCTAGGACCTGTAGCATTTCTTTGCCTTTAGGTGCAACAGCTCTTTATAATCCTGCCACGGAGTGCTGTGGAAAGTGCATCTTGCCAGCAGAGCTGTGACAGAGTTTGGTGGGATGTCATCTCCCACCAACCTGCAGTCAGGCTCCAACCAAGGAACAAACATCAGCTTGTGCTGGTGTTGGACCACTTGTTGGCATTAAAGTTCCCACTGTGTTTTTTTGCAGGAGCTGGTCCACACCATAGCTGTGAGGCAGCTCAGGTAACTGCCTTCTGCCCTCTACCATCCTCTTTGCAATTTCAACTAGGAAAGTTATATTTTCATCTCCTGATGCGTGAAGTGGTGAGACTGCATTCTGCTCCAAAAAGTGGCTAGATGTTAGAGATGGAGAAGTGACCCTTACCTTCCCTTAAGGCATCACGTCTCACAAAATAGCACAGTAAGTAACAGAGCTGACATTAAAAAGTACAGAAGTGCAAGAGAAAAAGCCCTAAAACAGACTGCAGAACATTCTGCATTGCACAACCCTCAGAAGTGTATAACATGAAATATGTTTAGTACCAGCATACAAGTCTGCTTCAAGACTGGAGTGATCTTAGTTCCGTTTGGTCTGCATCACTTCACGAGTGAGGTAGGGAAAAACAAATCAAGGCAATTGGAATTGCAAATGCACATCCATACCCAGGTCTCATCCAACCAAACAACTCCCATACACGTGGTCCGTTTGGATTTATTCTCCTACAGGCTCCCTGTCTAGCCTCCCAAAAGAACAAAATTAATTCCAGATATTGGCTTGCTGAGGCATACCAAAACACTTACAAATGTATATGGCAATTTACATATGTCAGCCCACGTAGTGAGCTGAGTCAAAACTACGGCCAGTGCTGCTGCGTTCCGCTCTGCTGGTTCTTAGGAGCTGCCCCTCGCTCTTCTCCCTGACACCAGGGGAGCCGAGGCAGCCCCGGAGCAGCTCTCTGCTGCGTCACGCCTGATGGATTCCTCACAGTGATCTTCCCAGGTGAGGGAACGGTTAAAGCTTGCTGGGAAGTCTCTCAGCACTGCATTTTTAAAGTTATTTCCTGACGCCTCACCAGAAACACAAATCCCACTCAGTTTTCACTGCTGGTGATGTTCGTGTTTCCATGCTGAACTTGCAGACTCTCGCAGGAAAGGCTTCTCTCACACCTGCTAAAGTCAGAAATCTGCTGCATGATTCTCCAGCGACAAATCCAGCAGATCTCGACCCTTGAGGAACACCAGGCAGCCTGCATCACCCACCACGGTCACCTGCCCTGTGACCAACCAAAATTGAGTCATGGAGAGGGGGTGCAAGGCTGGGGGTGGGGATGCAGCTGGACTTCCCTGGGGGCAGGAGCTCCACCGGTGCCTCACAAGGTCCCTCCCAGGTCTGTTCCTGCAGTCCTAGAGCTAAGAGGTCCTGGCACAGGGTGAGGGCTAAGCATAACCGTGTAATTAGTGAAATGCTAACAATTTCTGTTTCTGTACATTTTCTTTAGGGAAAAACATCCCAGCCAGTGGAGCATGTCGTTTCAAAATCAAAACCTCATGTCTTTCTTGATCGGGAATGGAAAATGGGGACTTAAAGACATGACAAATTATGAGAAGCTGCAGGGGCTGAGAATTCTGATCTCCAAGGATGCCAACTGTTATAGCCTTGACCTTTTCTGCAAATACCATCCTCCCTTATAAAAATGTGGGTTGGAGTTTATTTAGGAATTCTTTTCAAATAAGAAGATGCCTTCAGAGAGTCTGCTGTAAGGTTCTCCACATAGAGGGGGATATAGCTATTTTAAGGGTATTCCTCTACTGCCAGAAAGTAGTGCCCTAGGGGCAGTGCCACTGCAGTGAACATGCTGGACTGCACTGCCATGTGGCTCTGGTGACACTGCAGAGATCAGGTCTGTCATGTTGTTCCAAACAGGAACCTCAATAGGGCTGGCACTGAGCCGGGGCGGGGGGCTTACACAGCACAAGAAAAAAATGCCGCCATGACACAGCATCAGCTTCCCCGGGGTCACTGGAAACACAAGCTAAAGGAAAGGCTAAAACCAGGCTGCACTTTAACACAGCACAGGGTCGGTCCTCCGCTTTCGAAGACATTATGGCACGTAATCTCCTCTATAAACCCCACTTCCATTTCTCAAATTTTCTGCAGTTTGTGTTTGTTTTTCTCTGTCCCACAATCACACCGGACTACATTTGTCACCCATGAATAATACCGCTTACATTGCAGAGTCTCTTCCTACCCTGGAGAAAAATGCGGTGGGAGGTGTGGGGAAGCTCAGTGAAAGCTGACAGCCGGGAGAGACTGGGAAAGGCCTACAGAATGCCTTATTTAGATGTCCTATTTTAAGATAAAGTGAAAAGGAACTATGCACATTCAGCATTTTGTTAAACTGACATGAAATCAAGCCACTACGAAATCAGTTTGCAGAGGGGTGCAGTGCACATGCTTGAAGCCTTCCTGAAGATTTTATTCTTATTACCTATAATTGCAGTAGCTCCTGGCTGGCAGCAAGTCCCAACCTTGGGGCTACCAATCCATTTATCACAGGAGAGAGTCCTGGCCATCGCCATCAGTAAGGGGAAGCATTCTCCTTTCCCTTTGCATGCAGAAAACAAATAGTGTCTACCTGGGCACTTGGCTTGAACTCACTGCACAAGATGCTTCTAAACAGTAATCACAGGAATTATGTGGGTTTTTTCTCAGATCTACCACCTACACTTGCTGGTCCAAAAGCTAGCACTATGTGACGATGATTCTGCAGAAGCCCATTAAAAGCATTTTGGCCTGTACAAAAAGAGAGAGGTAAAGCAGCCAGGACACCTGGAGCGGGCAGAGGGTGCCCAGGGAAGCTGGAACTGCTCTGCAGCAAGAAATGGCTCCCAAGGGTCCAGGCAGCCCAAGGCAGCAGCTGCTGACTCTGCAGATTCCTGGAAGAGGAGATGTATTTTGTGGCCATCTGCATTACATGGACTAGTGAAAGCTGGCCACAGTCGATGATCCAGGACTGGGAAACGAGTCTCAGATAATAATTAAAGGTCCAATCTTGGGTTCACCAAAACCTCTGGTAAAACTTCTTACTGATAATAGTAGGACATTAGGATTAGGTTCCTGCTGGAGCTGGGAATCACTGAAGCTTTCCTGACTACACAGGCTTATCAGGAATAGTCTTAACAAAATCAGAAAATAGATGAGGCTGAAAATAATCTGTTTGATCTGTTCGCAAACATCCCACATTCAGAAACGTCTCTGTCTGAGGCACAGGGCTTTTTTGCAGCACGCACTAAGGACAGACCATTTGCAAACCATGGAAGAGCCAGCAATCTATAGAGTCTTTCAACAGCGTACAGAATCATACGACATTTGAAATATGACCAAGATAAAACTCAAATGCTGCTTTGAAAAACCTGAAATAAATTTTACTAGGCTTTATGACATTATACAGCATATTGCTTGAATTCTGGCCATTCTATACATAACAGTCTACAGTTTTAGTACAGCCCAGAAAAGTGGTCAGGCCCTTTCTTCAAAGGAGAAAAAAACAGTTATATGCTCCCAATGAAGACATTAGCAGGATGCCTTTAATTGGGAAAATACAGCAATCATTCTGAGCAATCACAGAGAAGTCGAAAGCTTGAAAGGGTGGAGTAAAAAAGGACCAGGAGACAGCACTGAGAATATGATGATACCATTTTAAGCACAAACTCATTTAGGAGCTTGCTTGGAACAAGCTGTTCCTACAGTATTGCCAGACTGACCAGAAACAAGAAGAGCATTAAGGTCCAATTGACCAATAAGTTGGTCAAACCCTCTCTCATGAGACTGCCAGCCAAATTTGTAAATATTGAAGGTCAGATAAACATACAAATGTTGCAACTTATTGGATTCGCATTCCTCTGGCGATTCACCTGTTTTCTTCCGTCAGGACTGAGGGTTGGAGGGGATAGTGGGCAGCTAACAGCAGGATCACGTTCTCAACCAGCACGAGGCTCAGACAGCACAGAGACGGCAGAAGCTGCAATGGAAAACCTGAACTTCATAGGAAAAAGAAACCCCAGCCTCCAAAGTAACACCCAGCCTTATATTTGGAAGAAAACCATGAGTATTTTTTGATCTTTGCAATTCTCTTGAGGATGAGAAAATGAATGAGCTTAAAGTCTCTTCAGGGGCCATAAAACCTGCCAAGCCTTTATAAACCCTGTCCTACCACTGAGGGGTTTACTTTGGAGCAACATCAGCAGGAAGGGACAGAATAACCTGAGAGGTGGCTCATCTGCAACCGGCAGAGTGTGTGCCCCAGCAGCCTGAAAGCAGCAACCAGGGAGCGAGGCACAGCGTTGCTGGAAGGATGGCTATATGAAAGGCATGCTTCCAGTTTAATTCATCACACTCCATCCCCTGCCCCAGCCCTGGTCCCTGTCTGGAGACCAGGGGGAGGCAGGTCGGACACTCTGCCCTCAGGGTTGTAACCAGCAGAAGCCACATGCTGTCACAGCTGCTGTGGGAGGCGAGGTTGTCCTCTGGCTGCCACTGCAGCGCCGCAGGTATAGCTGCACCGTGGGACACACGGAGCAACCCTTGAGCAACCCCAGCTCTACTCGCTCAATGCCACACACACACAGACACAAGCAGCTTAGTCCTCCAGCAGAAACACAGTAGGGCCAGTCTCAGGGACCCTCTGATGGGACTGACAACTCTGCAGCCCAGTGACACAAGGGCTGGTGTCCCCAGTATGGTAGCTGGTATTGGATAACCCAAAAATAATTCTGATTGCCATCTTGCAACCCACCAAAATGACTGCAAAAGCATAAAGCTGGGTCCCAACTGCATGTGCCTGCTGAGCAAAATACAAGTAGGTTGTTGTGGTGCCTCTCAACTGGGTGTATGTTACCGAGCAACCTGGTGGTGCACAGTCAGTCTGTGATACCCATGGCATCAGCCCACAGGTTGGAGTAACGGAGCGTGCAATTAGCTAAAATGCTGCTGCTGGCAGTAAGAGTACAGCAGGCCCCAACCGAGGGTAGAATACCCTTGCCCTGAGATCATACGGAAGTGGCACAAAAAGGACTTAGTGTCCAACCAGAGCAGAGGAAAAGGTGGAGAAGGAAAGATAAAGACATAGAAACACCAGTTCTTAGCCACAGGACCGGGCTGATTCCCACTAAGTACTCTCTGCAAATGGAGCAATCCTGTAGCAAAACCAGAGAGAGAGAGAGGGAGAACACATTAATAGGCATCCCTGCACCTCTCCTGAAGACCAACTTTGCTAAATGGTCAGTGAGGCACCTATTCCCTGCAACTGTAGGTTTTCTCATCCGATTATGACAAAGTGCCATTAGTTTATTTTCAGTATCTCTTTACCTAATATCTGACTGCAACCCAATAGATCTTTAACAACAGCATCTGTCTCTAAGGTACTGAAAAAGGAGAAAGAAGACACATAAGTAAGAAGGCCATATCTGCTACGCATGGCCCTGCTGCTAAGCTTGTCCTGCAGTTCAGATGTTTTCAGGCTCCAGAAAGGTAAGGAATTAGGGTTTATTCCTATTGCAGAGCTGTATTTATAAGGCCAGTAGAAAGAAAGATATTAGAAGAAAGGAAGGATGCAGCAGGGACTAGAATAGCTGCCTTTAACTGCTTTTTACCAAATAAGTCAAATTGCCATCAAAACAAAACAAAGGCCAAGAAGGACAATCCCGCTGTCTCTAGACTCAAGAAACAGTTGCTAAAGCCCATCCATGGCAGAAAAAAAAAAAAAAACAAAAAAAAACAAAACTGAGGGAGCATTTGCCAACATCTTCACATCACTAGTCAGGATCTACGCAATCAGCCAGGAGACGGGTGGGTGGAACAGCCCAACATTAACAAGCCCAGCTGGCTCTGTCTTGTGCCCTTCTCAATAGTTTCCAAAGACAGGACACCAGTTTACCATAAAGAGGCCCTGGGGCACTGACGCTTTGTTTTATTTCTGGCTTTGAACTTCAGAAACATCCAGGATTCGTGGACATGTGCCATGGCTCTGACCAGGTGAATTTACCCGGGGTCTCTGTTTCAGCTGTATGGCCATTGGAAAGCTTCAGTGCCTGCTTTCCATCTGACAGCAGCACAGCTGAAAAAGAGAGATGCAAAACTAATCATACAGAGAAGGGAGCCAAAAAGGGATTCCAGCAACATGAAAACCAGAGGGAAATGCCAGAGTCATGCTATCTGCGATCAGTATCTATGACCCTTCATTTTCCAAGAAGTAGCAATGATAAGGCAGCTCTGTCCAGGTGAAAGATATCAGCAGGGCTAATTGTAGCTGAGCAGACTGATTCTCATGGCAATGCTGTTATCTCCCTAGATTCCAGCTCCCAGCAGCTGCTGTCACTGCTCATAATATCCAGCAGCGAGAGAGAGAAAGGAAGAGAAAGGAGAAAGGAGAGAGAAAAAAATTAAGAAGGAACAATGAGGGAAATAAACAGAAGGGAAAGTGTAAGAATAATAAAAAGGGAAGGAACAGAGAAAATATGGAAAGAAGGCAAATGGCAACCCTTAGCTGCTCCACAATTTCCTCTTCAAGGAGTTTCAAGAGAGTGGAGCTGATGGCAGCAATTGCTCACTGTGGGTGGATGTCAAGAAGCAAACACAACTCATCCCTTCCCTGAGGAGGTCCACCTTCTGCAAGGAGAGACTGGGCAGACATGGAAGGCACAGAAAGTAAAGAAATTACTCCAGAGGCATTACCTCTCTGCTCACTCTACTGGCTGCTGGCTGCTTGTAGAAGCCTCAAGAACTTTAAAAACATGGAATAAAAAAGGGAAGAGTACTGCTAGTGAACTACTAATGTGCTTTAGCCTGTGCACACAGCATAGGAAGGCTGCTCTGGTCCTTAAAGCGGTGGCAAAGAGCGAAGGGGAAGGAGAAAGGCAAGGGGAAGGGGAGGCCAAAACACTGATAACCTTATGTCCATTACCACCACATCCCCTGCTATTCCTGCACCCATCCACCAACTTTCTTGTCTCCTCCTGCCCATCCTTTACAGTGCCCTACTCAATTTCCAGAATTTGGACAGCCCCAGCTGCAAACGGGCATGCATTTGGAGCCACCTGCCCCCACTCAGTGCCTGAGCCATGTCCTGCGCACACCAGGAGCTTGCTGTGCACGTGTATGGCCAGCTGGACCTGTCAGACCTGCTGTGGTTGACAGGTGGGTCTGGGCCACATGATTACTACTCTTGTTATTGCTCTTCTGATCCAGGTAAATACATGGTACAAGAGTCCATGGAGCAAGGAGATGACGCCCAAAACAGCCACAGCAAAGGATGAAAGGAGCACTGAGAAATGACTCGCTCAAGAGCATGCAGCAGACCAGCAGCAACGTCTAGTGCAATTTGGAAGGGGTTAGTTGCTAAAATGTAGATGTCAGGAGCCAGCTGATATGTGCTGGATTATCCAAGACATCTACCCAGGGATAGCAGGTATGACCCAGGAACTCCTGGAGACCGATGGCCTTCTGGAGCTGCAGTTGGAGGCCAAGTAGGACACCTAATTTTGCAAAACTGACTACAGGCTTATTCTAAGAGCAGTGCCTGCTGCCCCAGGCCAGGCTGTCTCCCCAGACAAGGATTTCGTTCCCTGTACTGGAGAAACACCTCCAGACAGTATTTGGAAGTGGAGTCACGTGGGCTCTGAGGAAAAAGGTCAAAACCCCCCAAAACAACTCTTAGGGCTGTGTGCTTTCAGAGTAAGTATCATGAAGATGAGAACAGAAAATAAGACATACCCAGTCAAGTCCAATGCCATCAACAAAACCAGTGTCAGCCGAAAATATACACAGACAGGCAGTGGGTACTCTCAGCAGAGACAAAGATTAGCTTATTCTTAGTAAAGTTTGTTTTTTAATTTCATCTACATCCATTTTAAGTTACTTTGGAAAAAGAATCAAGCTTCTACCATAATCTGCTGAAATCCTTTGCGCTACAGAGAAAAATTTCACAAATCATACATGATGACAGCATTTTTAGGGAAAGTCAAACTGCTGAAATGGTAGAAACCACAGACCACAACGAGGACATGTTGAGAAGCTCAACAAGCTTTTGATGAAAGTAACTTTTACTGCAAGTATAGAAAAAAAAATCAGAATTGTTCATTTTGATTTATTCTATCAGTTTACTTTATCATTCAGGTGTTAATTAATTATTTGAAAAGTGGAAAGGTTTATTTACCCCGTATAGCCATGAAAAAGTATGTCAGAATTCTGCTAGAAGTAAAATCTTGAAGACACTGACCAGCAAAAATACTTCATTTAACTCACCACTTAAAAAATAACCACAACGCATCAAGCTTTACACAAAGAGCAGTCCTCTATAGACTTATTTCAGTTTTCATATGTATTTAATACATTAGATAGTTTCATTTAGATAATAATTCCTTTTCATGCTTTCTGAATTCCCATTTCAATGCAGATAACTTTTAAGATAAATCACAAAAGAAAAACAATTCTTTCAAAAAAAATATAGGAAAGAAAATCCCCCAAAATGATAATATGCATCATTTTCTTATGTAATAAAGTTTCCCCTGAAAATCTGAGTAAATGTATGATAAGTTATATAACTAAGGAAACGTGTACAGGTATGGCAAAAACCAGAACAAACGTAGTGCAAGGGCTGCATATGGGGCTCTGACCTACACCCTCTGGTCAACCACAGCAGCCCAGTTTAAGATGCCCAAAGGATTTTGCTGTGGCTTGTTGACAGTCACCACTCTTGGAGCAAAACCAGCATCACGGGACACACACCTCCATTTCAGGAGTTCCAAAGAGGAGTTCATTACAGCAGTTTAAGTCATTGACAAAAATCAGTTTGCCCACCAAAAGCTAAGCTATCATGCTGGAGAATTGGAAGTGTGGCTCATGTTGTCCCACAGGAACACAAGATGGGGAACTGAGGGCAGCAAATATCTTTATCTGCTGCCACTAGATTCACCAGAACATATTATCCAGAAAGTTTGACTGCAAACAGTCCCAACGGCATGATCCAGGATTTCTGCAAGGAAATAGCTACAACCTACATCAGTCCAGGGCAGGACTGGGATGCATGACATGAGCATCTTGACTTCAAGCATGATTATATCAGCAATCTTAACCACTCACATATATACCAGCCCACCGCGCTCAAGCCAAAGATGCTCTTCTCCTGTCCATGTCACAGAAAAAGGCACAGCAACATGGCAAAGGCAGGTAAGGAATTTCTACCCATATTGCCCTGCTACCCTCATATCTGCAGAGCCAGCAGAAGATGGAGGGACCCCCAGTTAGTTGATTTTTCCCTGGGCAGGAAGACTCAGTGGAGGCTAGGTGAGTCCCCAGCCCACCCCAGAGTTGTCGGGCTCAGCAGCCCTCTCTTGCTCTCCTCCACCAAGTGTCCCCAGCAGCACCCGCTCAGCATAAAGACAGCCTTTGCAGGAAGGTCTCTTGCTCCAGCAGCAATGCCCACTGCACGCTCTGCTCTCAGACCCAGCGTTGCTCACAGACATATATTTCCCTATTCTGCAGCACCATCTTGCAGCAAAAGGGAGGAAAGCACCTTCTGCAGACAACCACAGGGAGAGGTGGACCTGAAGGACAGGACAGCCTAGACTGCAGCTGCAACCAGGAGCAAAACAGACAACCAATGAAAGATTTTGATTAGGGATGGTTAGTTATAGCCTCTAGCATCCCAGACAAGTCATTCAGCTGAACTTGCAAATTGTTCACAGGATTCAGTGTTTAATTAAGTTCTGCCCCTCACAGCCACTTTTCTACCAACCTCCCTTGTTGAAAAAACAAAAAAACCAGGTAAAACTCCTAAAAATATCTCCTAATAATATCTCCTAAATTCTCTTGAACCTTCCCATAAGTGTTGCTCAAGCATGGCCCACCAGCAGCCACCAACCTCCCCTGTACCAGTGCAGCCACGTCCATGATGGGAAGGAAACAAGTGTGTCTCATCTGCACAAAGGCAGCAACAAGAGTCTAAAAAGCCTAATATGTCCCTGTTGCCTCCAAAATGGTGTTCTCTGGCCCCATGCTCTCCTCAGAACAGTTTTAGAACATCAGAGAGAGGAAAGGATGAGACTGAAACTGTATCAGCAACAGAAAAAATGACCCTTTACATTCTTTTGCCTCCCACTGTTGGGGTATCATCAGACATGATGAGAACGGGGAGAGGACCAGAGCACGTGGAGGTGTTTGCTTCAGGTTTTCAGTTTGCGTGATGATACTCTTAGGTCTCCTCATTTCTGGAAATGAACTCAGCTTTCTCCTGTCAGTATGTAAATTTCTCAGATAACTGAGAATAACAGCAAAGGAGGTGCAAGTACTTAAACAGGAAGAATATTAATTTGGAACTACCAAAAAATGGCCAGTGGGCTCTGAAACAGTGGAAATTTGATATTAACTTTAAGTAAGATTTAAGTTATTATTTGAAGAGACTTTTTAGTGAAAGAAATTCAAATTTAAGAAAGCTATTTTCAGTGAAGTTACACTCAGACCATTTGTGTCATTACTTCTGAAGCTAGTTACATTTTTTAATGAGAAAAATAATCCAAATGGACCAAAATTGCCTATCACTAAGACATCAGATTTTTTAATTCTCCAGTAAGAAAAGAGGAGCAGCATGCAGCTGGGAAACAGGGCAAAGCTCCTGCACACTGTAGGGTGCATTTCCTCCTTTGTGTCAGTCAGTGTGAGTGCACATAAAAACTTATTTCCATTAAAGAAACCCCCTGACATCTTAACCAGAGGAGGGCTGAGAACAGACACCGCATTGTGTGTTGAATCTCGAAGGCGAAGCTTCTCATCCTTTTGGCAACACCAGCTTTTCCCACAAAGCCACGGCTTGAATTTATTTCTACACAGTGGTGGGAAAGGAGTATATTCTGTTTCTAAACTCAGTGGGTTGTACAGGCCACAGATTATGGTGGGGATTACTAAATTTATGTACATTTTCTCAAATTATTGGTTTTTTTTTTCCTGTTGTTCCTTTGTCTTTTATATTCACAGACTCTATTTTGTTCTGAACTCTGCCTGTCCCAGCTCTAGCTGGGAGGGCAACTCCCAAATCTGCCTCAGTCTTTCCTGACATCTATAGTCCTCATCCTCCCCTCCCTGCAGTACCTTTCTGTTTTCACTTGAAGGCAACCTTGCGCCACACAAGCCTACAAAAAGAACCAGGTTGGGAAAGCACCGCAGATGTTTCACCCAATATACCCTACCTTCCAGGTGGGAAGAGGCTGAGCTCCAGGCGCAGGGGAGACACAGCTTAATTGATCTTAAGGTTTGATTCGTCAGCATTTGCATGCTGCTGACTTTTCATTTAGCTCCTCTAAATGTGCTTTCACGATTCTCCCATCACAGTCCTGCAAAGTGCAGGGGAGAGACAATCTGCCGCTGAGCAGGGAGAACGCGTGTCCCTGGGTGATGCCTCGGTGCTCACCGCCTATTTTGTCTCTCTTCACCAAAAGCATCAACAGCGACCACAATTAATAGCAGGGACAGAGCGGGAGCTTAATTTTGAGTGGGGACAGAACAAGCTAGAAAGTGTGTAGATAAGAGTGATATTTCCTAATCAGCTGTCCCCGGCAAATTTTATCCTTGGATACTCAGGAAGGCAGTTATCTCAGCCATTAGTGAACTTGTGAAGGACAGGTGAGATACCAGGAGACGGGCAAAGGGCAAAGGTAGCCTGTCTTCAGAAGGTCTGTCTTCAGAAGTTGGAGATGGGAGGAACCAGACAATTATAGACCTATCTGCATAACTGTGATGCCAGGAAAAATGCTGGGAGAAATAAGTACCTGAAAAAAAATACCCAAGATGAATAGCAGGTTCCATGGACTGGTCAACAGCAAGTGGTACAATATGGTAATATGTTCTATGCAGAGAAGACAAATACAAGGAAAGGCAAGATAGTAAATGTCAATAGTGCAGAGATTTAAACATGTATTTTGTGTTCATTTCAGGGAACAGACACATTGATAAATTATATACATCCACCTCTTGACACTACTTTGTAAAGAACAACCAATAACATTACTGTGTATTAAGCTGCCATTTATGAAACCATTGTTCAAAACAGAGCAATATTTAATATTTTCTTCTATTCCTTCTGCTCAAAATGACCATTTGGCAACAGACTTTCTGGAATAGAGCCTTTTATCTGGTTTCTGTTTGGGGACAATCCGTGCCAGCTTCCAGCAGTTCACGTGCTTTTGGGATGCTGAATATAGTTCTCTTCTGAAGCATATGTGGGTTTGAAGTCAAATTCAGACACTGAAATGATCTGGTGTGAAGCAAGCTATGGGTTATAATACAGTTTCCTCTATGTGCAGGCAGTTCGTCAAACCAGAAAGATTTGCATCCCTTTCCATGCGGGCTCAGGCTAAGTGGTAAATGCTGTATGTTATCTACAGTTATTTTACTTGCCTTAAACTAACCCCAACAAACCTATCTGAAGTTTCATTTAAAACTTCCAGGAACTTTCATTTGAAACCATAAAATATCCTTCTCAGATGTAGTGGGAACAATTATGGTCTATTAACTTTTCTTTAAAACAAAACAAACCAAATTCAAAGTGCAAGAAGCTAAGAGGTCTCAGTGGCAAACCCTCCCAATTTCAGGAGGAAGTGGGAGTCCAGGAAGAGAGTGTAGACTATCCCTAAAGGAAGAACAATTCTCCCTGTGCATAACTGTGTTGGTTTTAGAAGCAACGTCTGAAACTTTTAAGAACTAGTGTGTGGTGTATATGCTCAAATTGTCATATACCTTGGAGACACAGACAGAAAAGTCTCATCTATTGACCTGCACCACCTCTGTAACTCTCTGGTCCCAGTTCTGCCTGGTCTATGGGCAGAAAATAGTAGGAAATTAAATCTAAGCCCCCGCTTGGAAACTTCAGGCCAGGTTTCTGATCTTTTTCCAAATGAACACTGGTGACAGAGCTATGAAACCTGGCCATGTCCATCTGAGGCACAGGAGCAGGCACAGAGCTGCTCAGCCAAGGCTGGGAGAAAGCACCAGCATGAGCCCAGAGCTGGGCTCTCCGAGCTGAGGGTCATCAGAGGATTAAGCAGAGGACAGGCACATGGCTCCCTGGGGACTGCCACCAGCCTCCTGTTATTTCTCAGGAAAGTCTCTGGGAAACTATCACTGAATAAACCTTTTTTTCTTAAAGGTCTTAGAGTTTGTTATAAATGGATTGAAAATATCTTTGCTTTCAGTGCTTGGAGATAAAATGTGGCTAAGCACTATTTCCAAGGAGAGAGGCTAGTGTGTTAGAGGAAAAGACAGAGGCAGTCCCTTTGCCTTTATGAACAGAATGAAATGCAAAAAATAAACATCAAAACCCAGGAGAAATTAATTACTTTTAAAAATTCCTTTCAGCTATAACCGTCTCAGCTTTTATTTCCATTTATTAGATCACTAAAGCAGGATGCCTGAGGAAAAATTCTAAAATCATCAAATCACAGTCCTTTTCAGTCTGCAATTTTCACTGAAGTTTCCACCTATGCTTCATCTTTCCTTTTAGGAAATGATCATCAGCCTAAAATAAAAATATATGTCTGTCAATAAGCCTGAAAATAATGTTGCATAAAAGACAGCTCATGCTCCAAACATCTTCCCGCCAACAGCAAGGACACCGACAGGGTTTTATCACCATTTTGCCGGTGAGGCAAAGCAGCAAGGTGCCTGCTTAGCTGGTACAATCTGAAAGGCTCTAAGTTCAGGAGAGGCCAAACCCTTGACAGAGAGGAAAACTTCATGTCATTTTTAGTAACCCTGTAGGATTTTTTGCAATGGCTCTTGGTACATTGTGAGCTGACACCCCCACCTTGCCTATCCTCCTGTTTGAGGTAGGTCTGCCGGGGCTTTAGATTTTGTAGCAGCCAACTGAACAAGCAGCACCCAGCGGGTAGGTGGGTTTCCCAGCCCAGGGGCATTGTTCTGTGAGAATATGGTAGCTCTATTAAGATTAACAGCAGCAGGGGAAGCACATGGCTCTCACATACAGGGCAGCCACTCAAGCTGCTCTAACCAGCTAATGTCACTGGTAAAGTGGAACAAGTATACAGTCTCCTGACTGACTCTCCTTCAAAGGGTTATACATTTTCATGGTGAATCTTTCTCCCTGATTTCCATTTTTTCTTCTGGAAAAGTCATTAAAGTTTTAAATACCTCCATTCACACAAGAACCACCTAAATTCCTGCATACCTCTACCCCTGCATATGTATGTGTCCTTAGCTCCCAGACCTACCCGTGGAGGAAATAAGGTGCTGAGCTGGCTTTTTGACCACTTCTCTAATGCCTGCTGCAGTCTATGGTTGCAGACATGACTGCCTCCTGCCAAATAGTAATAAAGGCTACTCTCCACTCTGAAAGTAATAGCAGCTTGTTTCACCTCCCTGCCAGATGGGCTGTGATCTAATCACACACCCTGTGGCTTTACCCAGCAATCGCTCTGTCACATCACATCAGGGATTCCTCAGCACCCACCATAGGTACCTCAGGTTCGGTCTTGCTCTGCCGCACCTCCTGAGGCAGCCTTCCTTGTGCACATCTACAGAGGTTGAAATAAGAGGAGGGTGTGTGCTGGGGATCATAGAATCACAAAAACATAGAATCATTCAGGTTGGAAAAGACCCTTGGGATCATCGAGTCCAACCATCAGCCCTACTCTACAAAGTTCTCCCCTACACCATATCCCTCAACACCACATCTAAACAACTCTGAAACACATCCAGGGGTGGTGACACCACCACCTCCCCAGGCAGCCCATTCCAAGGTCTGACCACTCTTTCTGTGAAAAATTCTTTCTGAATGTTCTGCTACCTGTCAGGGAACATTGACACACAGTTTTTGTTCCTCTCAAGAAACCAATAGCTCTACCCCAGTGGTGGCTGCTGAACAGAGCATGTGGGTATTTGGCCATCCCCAGCTTACACTGCTTATAAGGGACTCCTGCTGATAAAACTCAGCTATTTTTAACACACACAGAAGCCAAATGGTAGAGGTAGGGAACTACAGCAAGGCATTCATATCAAACAGATAAGGAAAGACTGACTGAATATGATGTTTCAAGCTGAAAAGAAAAGAAATAAAGAAGACTGAGAAGAGCAGGAGAGAAGGGATGGACCTAGAGCATGTGGAAAAGGTAGCTAGCTGTGCAATTTTGGTTCAATTTGTTTAGGAGAAGGCAACTAATACAATTATCTTATTCTGCCAACAAGCTGGAAGGGAGCTCTGGACAAACATGCAGGAGATGTAGGCCCAGTGCATGTTTGGGGGTATCCCTGATGTCATATGAACTGCATCACTTCTCCAGGAGATGTAGAAGCAGCCAAGTCAGATGGCAAGCAGTCAGCTTGGAGTTGGTGAGTATCCCAAGCAAGATCTGCTGCAGACCCTGCTCTCAGTAGAGCAGGCACTGTCATATCTAGATGCATCCTAGGCTTGGACATATGGGTACATGGGCAAGAAGCCCCAAGGTTGCCTCCTCAAAGAGCTTTGACAGAGGAGTGGGGCAGACACAGATGGAGGTCACTCCTCTCAAGACTTTCACAGTCCAATAATTTCCTAGACTGTTGTGCACATGCTCAAAAAGAAAACAGAAAGCAGTACCTATTCCCCTGACTCCCCCTAAACCTTCCTGCAGGGTATATGCTCCAATATGTTTCTATGGTGCCCTCTAGGGAAACCAGTTCATCAAGCCTTCCTTGACTTCCTGACCCCAAAGAGGTCCCATCCCTCTATGGATCGTACCCAGTACTAACATTTTGCCCTTCTGCTCAGACCACCTCTCTAATTAGCTTTGTTCTGACATCACTGTTAACCTTTTGGATCCACTAAATTCAAAGTGGTGTGGTGGAGAAGCCAAATAAGGGAAACCAATGAACCTCCCTTCCTTGGAGAACCTGCCCAGGCTGCATTTCACCTGATTAAAAGAAGGTAAGTCGCAGTTCCATGTACATGGACACAGATAACAGCACATATTACCTGCTGAAAACAGGCAGGAGCACAAGATGCTGCTCTGTATTAAAAGAGGAGAGAAGCTCAGAGTTTGCTCCATAGACAGCTGTCTGCTCCTCAAACTCACTAGCTGTGCTTTGGCCACAGCCAGACTACAATCTACCAGCCGTGTCAAATGTCCTGTTTCCCCAAGTCTGCAGAGCGCAGAGAAAAGAGGATCCAGACAGTGCTTTATCTTGGTGACAACTTTCTTTTGAGATCAGTTGGGAACAACATGTTCAGCTATTGCCAAAAAAGATCACCAACAGCTATTGGCATCATCAGCCCTCGGTTACGTGGTTTCCCAAGTGGCACAAGGGATGACAGATTCACATTAATTCCAGTCAGCAAATGGATTATAAATACTCCCTCAGCCAGTTGCCACCTGATAGGACTGTCCTTGAGTCCTCCAATTGTGGAAGGGAGTTGTCAACTCTAAATTTACCCACCAGCATGTATTATATAAAACACACTCCCCTGTGATCCTTGGTAGACACTTGTGATGTAGCCCAACATGGATTAGACCAGAAACTACTCATTCCACCAACCAGACAGACATCTCACTATTGCTTATATCAAGACTTCAATGGTGAAAAGGAGGAAGGGATGAGTTTGACAGGATGCGTTGGTGTGTTGGCTATGCAATTGCCACAGCAGTTCCATCAAGTCTGGGTTTATAAAGTGATCAAAAGCTAGGCCCACCTAACACCTTTCTGATGAGGTAACAGCTTCTGTTCCTAATGATAGCCTTTCCCATCAGAAAAAAGTACCACCGCAACTGATAGAAGTAAACCCACTCCAAGGATGGGGTGTCCAAAACCAGACAGAGATGATACAAAGCAGACTGAGATAGTATTCCCTGCAAAAAACAGCAGGCAGGGTGCTAAAAGTTTGTACAAATGGACTATTCACTTCAAGAACCATAATTAGACAAATTTAACGTTTACAAAACGGAAAGTAAACAAAAAGAAAGCAAGCAAGGAACTCAGTGTTTTTCTAGCTTTAGAACAGTCTTAATGACTGCAAACTGGGCCAGAGGCACCTGCCTGAGACAGACTTCCTCCCAGAAAAAAAACAGATCTGCCTGCATGGGAGGACACTTGATCAGTTGATCAGTTCAGTAAACCCATTTTTTGCCTGTTGTTGTTCATGCACAAAAGCTTTCCAAGCTCATGAGCTGCAGCCAGCATCTCATCCCTGTTGCCAGATGGCCACAGATAAAATCTGCCCTCAGTTGGACAAAGACACGGGAGTTACGTGGCTGTTGGGGGCTGCATGACATTTTGCTCCACTTTGGGCTTGTTCTGATTTCATGTCCCAGGTTATTCTCTAGTGGTGCTCTTCAATGCTCCTGAGGACATCCAGCCTCTCCAGCAGCAGCAAGAACCTTCTGCTTACCATCTGCACCCACAGCCTGGGCACCCTCAAAACCTGCCAGCCCTGGGGGCCACCACAGGGCTACAGGTGTAAGATGGCACTTGGCCACAGACTTAGGGACAGCAGCCCAACAACTCAGTCTGTTTCTGGACAGAGCAGGTTCTCTCACCTACTGGAGACTTGCCCCATATTTCCATATTTTTCACCTGCTGAGATTTCTTAGCAGTTGAGCCAAAATGGTACCTGCCCACTTGTAAAACCTCAGGAGAGAGCAAGGCTGGAAAATGATGCATCGCTAAAATCCCAGGGATCTTTGCTTTGAGAAACTGTAGCAAACTTCTGTGTTTAGGAAAAGAAAATTTGACTTGGTGCCTTTGTACTGGGAACGGGCATTTTTGTCATGAGAATTGCCCTTAAATGTAGCCAAATCACACACCCTGCTAAACAGCAGTTTCTCTGTGCTTTCTCCATACTTGGAACACTGTAGCACCTTTTAACCTCAAAAATACTTTTAACTCACACTGGAGCTCTCTCACGTAGGGTACCCCAAATCAATTAGTGCTTTTAACCTCAAACTCTGCACCTTGAATTCTTTAGGCAGTGGGGGTAAAGCTCCTGGATTATTTCTTCCCCACATATGGGACAGGCAAAGACAGAACCACTCGTACCTTCGAAGCACTCGGGCACCCATGAAATGAAAGGGGAGCAGAAAAGCTCCATCTCAGTGGTTTAGCAGTTTGCTGTAGAACAGAGATTGGAGCTCAATAGGAGGGATAAAGCTAAATATTGAATGGCTGCTTGTTGTTCAAGGGCCATCAATCCTGTGCAGTCCATGAGACAGAGGCCTTAGGAAAAATGCAAAGCTGAAATAAAACCAAAAGCCCAACGGGGAATGTACACAACAGAGAGTCACATCCTGAGTGCCAAGTGCCTGACTTTGCACTGTCCCTTTCACCTCATTTTTGTTCACATGTGACATAAGAAAAATAGTTCAGAGTGACTCCAGTCATACAACAGGCTTTTTCAAAATGCAGATTTAGTTTGGGGCTGCTGGAGTTTATCATAAAAAAGTACACAGTGCCAACATCATTTACTCCCATCAAAACCTAGAGTAGAAGTCTGTATTGCAGCACATTTTATCCTACTGGAACTTTAATCCAGCTAATCCTAACAAGTCATTTGAATAAGCGTAGTGGGAACGAGAACAGGAGAGAGTGTCAACTAAGCAAATGGATCTACTCTATTTCCATTCCATCTCCACCACGGAGTCACACCAGTGGTGACGAGTCCATTGCCTCCTCCTGCCCAACACCTAAAGCCTCAGCACTAACAGTGAAGGATCAGTCTAGCACAGCATTCACATCCCTGAGGAAATGTAAGTTCCCAAGACAGGAGATACGTGGTCATTTTCTGCTCTGTTTTGCCACAACTGCCATCACCTTAAGCTCAGAGTGCTGCCTGAATGTGAACTACTGGATCGGGTTCATATTTTGTAAATATTATTGTT
Organism: Jacana jacana; assembly: GCA_013400555.1. NCBI lineage: Eukaryota > Metazoa > Chordata > Aves > Charadriiformes > Jacanidae > Jacana > Jacana jacana. Next base: position 213,155 of record VZTM01022912.1, on the reverse strand, counting down.
ATTTTATGAACTTTGGCATCAATGAGAGCAAAGCTAGAGGGGCTGGAATATGACACAATGGTTTTGAGCTTGGCTGTTATTTGCCAATTTTTTAAAAAGTGGGGAGGGAGAAGGAAAAGGATAGTTTAGAATTGTGGTTAAACACATTTTTTCTCAGAGGCATTTAGATTTTTGCCTTTGCTTTGTTTATTCTTCTTTGGGACTAAGTAAAGTCATATTTTTAAACATAGGACATGCCCCCTTTCCTTTTTAAATACTGAAATTTTAAGCGTCACCCTAGACAGGGCTCAGGCTGCTCTGACTGCTTGGAGCCAAATGAAACTTTCAGAGTGTTTTCTCGTGGCCTAAAAAAGTATTTATTTTTTTCAGTCATTCCACTTCGATGTACCTTTCTTCACTTTCCAGGAGCAGTTCAGTTTCATTACTTCTTTCTTTTTAGTCACAGTATATAACAGAGTTCCTATTTAGGGCCTCAGTTCTGCTGTGATACTTCAAGCACACGAGTGATCCTTCTAATTGTGAGTGATGCAGATACTTCAAATTTGACCAGCACTTTAGGATCTTACTGAATCAGCACCTACATGTTGCCTTATATCTCATTAGGGGGGTTTACTCTCTTTTTACTTTTCTTAATCCAGCACCAATACACACAAAAACAAGGGCACATTTTTACCAAAGCATGTTTTAACAGCACCAGCAGTGAAGATCAAGGCCCTGGCTGAAGGCATGGATTTACCCTTCCTCTCCAGGATGGACTCTGCCAAACAGGAGGGCTGGAAGCCATAGGGCAGCTAATCCTGACCTACATATATGGGGACAGTGAGGAAAACAACTTCTGCTGGACACGGTGAATGGAAAAAGCCTCAGAAAATAGTTCAGGTTAGAGATTTCCAGCTCACCAGACTGGCTGTGCCTAAAATGTGTTTCCAAACCTGAGGAGCTGCAGGGGAACCTGGAGGTTTCGGTCATCCTGTGCAGACCCAGTGTCGGATATTTCTCAGCTGGAGCTGGAGGTCAGGAGTGTGTCACCCAGGCAAGTGCCCCAGGCACAGAGGGGCTGCGCTGGCACGGCCACGGGGTTGGAGGGGAGAAGGCATTTGGGAAGAAGCAATGCAGAGCCTGACAGCCCGGAGACGGCCAGATGTTTTCATCATTATGGAAAAAATCTGTTGGTGCCTCTTTGCCCAGAGAAACTCTGGAGGAGGAAATAGCCTCTTGAGCTCTGATTGGGGCTGCATATTAAAACTGCAACAGGCCAGAGTCACAAAACAACAGAAATGGCAGGAAGGGACTTTTTCTGACTGACGCTAACATTCAGTATGAAGGCACCCCAAAGGCTGCACTGCCTCCCCAGGGAGCTTTTCTGAAATCACCGCCTCAGAGAGCTGGAGAGACAGGGCCTAAAAGATGGGCCCAAGTAATGTTTCTCCAGCACACACACCCCCATCCAGTGCTCCCTTGTTCCTCCAGCCCCAGCAGGTGCTGCCCCAGGGACATGTCACCCCAGAGCTGCATGGCTCTGGAAACGTGCAGCTCTGGGGTTGCAAGGAGACTGAGCATAGCAATAATGCAACCAGCATTGCACTACTGCTCACAAAGTCAGCATTGAAGGAAGCCGGCCATCCTCCTGGCCCCAGACAATCTTGTCCACCCCAGGCCCCAGGCTTAGAGCTATAAGCAAGACCAGGAGACATCCAAGAGAGAGACCCAGAGCTGGGATTTTCAGCCATATGGGGTAACAGGTTCCAGGTTTTTCTTTCTCGCCCCATATTCCCTGCAGGCTCCGGTGCTGCTGTCACACCACGGGCTGCAGGATGCCAGGATCTGGCCAGCCCCTTCCCTCGGGCTGCCCTGGGGCTTTGTCCCCGGGGCATATCCCCAAGATTCATTCCTCCCCACGGATCCCCCCCTTCCCAAAAGCAGCGTGGCCCCATCCCCCGTCAGCTCCTCTCACTAATTTTAGCTTTCAGGTACTTTCTTTCTTTAACTGACAACTAGAGAAGGCGGGCGGCGTCTGGGTTTGGAAAGGGATGGCAAATCTCAGAACTGGCAGCGAGGAAGGCAGGCAGCAAGGCATCACTCCCCCTCCTTTCCTCCCTTTCTTCTTTTTACAGTATTGCTAGAGCTCTATGAGAATTAAAAAATAAAATAAAATAAAATAAAATAAAATAAAATAAAATAAAATAAAATAAAATAAAATAAAATAAAATAAAATAAAATGCTATCTTTGAAATGGTGTTTTTTCCCTTCACCGCTGAAAAACAGTCTGAGAATGAACACAGGAATTGGGAAAAAAAAAAAAAAAAGTAAACCTGGTTTTATGTATGCGAGCCTCTTCTGAAATTTAAAGAGACTTGTGAAGATATCCGAAACTTGGAAATTTTACAGAAGGGAGTGGGGAGGGGGGGGAGGGAAGAGTAAAAAAACAGAAGAACCTTAAAATTTTCGTTTCTTTTCACCCTTTTCTTCTTTATACCTGTTTTATACCTGTTTTAAATACATTGTATTTTATGTTCGGTGCATTATATATTCATCAGGCTCATGAAAACACTTTGCCGCGCATGCATTTGCCAGTTTGTCTCCCTTATATATTTTATTTTTGCACAGATTTCTTCCAAAGCGTTTTTCTCTCCACAAAACCAACCACGGGAGCGCTCGGAGTTCTAATTTTACAAAGAGGATGCATAAGTGGGACCCTTCGGAGAAACAAACCCATTCCTCTCCCGGTCTCCACAAAAAAACGAACAACGGCCGATTTCCCCCATTCGGGAGCAACAAAAGCCCAAAGGCCTGATCCTGCTCCCGGGGATGAACCCGCCGGGAGCCCGGAGTGATGTGGAGTTCCGGCCGCCCCCCCGCTGAGAGGAGCCCGTTTTCTCGGTGCCTCCGTTTGCAGAATCCCGGGGGTGGGAGAGGAGGAACCGCCTGCACCAAACCCTCACGTCTCAGGGCAAAAATGAAGGCAGGTCCAGGGTAGGAGGGAGTATTTCCCTTCTTTTTGTTTGTTGGGTTGCTTGATGGGTTGGGGTTTACTTTATTTGGTTGGGGTTGGGTTTTTTGTTGAGTTTTAGGGAACTTTTTGTTTGTTTGGGAGTTTTTTGTTTAGTTGGGGTTGGGAGCAGATATTGTTGTGTTGTTCGGGTTTTGTGGATTTTTAAATTTAGTTATTATTACCTGGAAGTGCTCATCAGTCCCTCCAGGAGCGACACCCNGCGACCCGACTACACCGCCGGCGAGTGCGAGAAAAGAAACGGGGTCCGCCTTAGAAAGCCGTCTTCCCGGTGTAGGGAAACAAGAAGAAAATGCAGAGCCACCCACCCCGCAAAGGGCTGGCTGGGGCAGGTCGGCGGGGACAGGGAGTCCCCCGCCCGTCCCGCGGCTTACCCCCTGGGGCAGCCGATTTCACGCCTCTCCGGTTGTGGGTCACAGGCTGGGCCCTCGCCGGAGCAGAGGGGACATCGTCGGGAGACGCCGAAGCAGGGGTGGGGGTCGGGGCTCTGTAACTCTACTCGCCCGAGTTCATCCTCCCACCCGTCTCGGCGGAGCCGGTTCTCGGGAAGGGGCTTCGGGCTGGGTCCCTCTGCAGGGAACCCCGGGGGAACCCGCATCCCCCGGCGGGGCTGAGAGAGCAGGGGCGGTAGCTGAAAACGCTGCCGGCCCCTCATCTCCGCGGGGTCGGGGGTGGCGGAGGGGGACGAGAGATCACTTTTAAGACAGATAAAGCCCAAATACGTCTCATGTTAAATGCGGTTCCCCCTCTCCGGGCTACGCGGTCAAGGGCGGACCCGGATCCCAACGTGTGGGGGGGGTGTCGGAGCAGGGCCCCGCTGCCCTCGCCCTGCCCTGGCGCAGCCCCCCGGGCTCCTGGGGACCGCAAAACGCGCATGGTAACATCGCAAGACGGATCGGATATGCACGGCCAGCAGGAAGTATCCGAGAAGTCAGACCTTTATCTCCTCTGGAAAACATCGTGCGGACAGACAAGCTGCAAACGCCCTGAGATCCTTGCGGCTGTTCCAGGCTTCCCAGCCAGGCGCTGCTCCCATTCCGATCGGAGCCGGTGGGAAGCTCTCTGCCCAGGGGATGTAGATCGGGCCAAAGCTCCGAGAGATGGGGCAGGAAGCCCCGCTGCATTTAGAGCTTTTTTTCCTCCGAAACAGCCCACGCCTCATAGTGCCTAGAAGGTATTTCGTTTTTAAAACGGTTCTCTTGACCGTCACTACCCACCGGTGCGTCCCGGCTACTGGACGCCTGTGTCAAACCGTTGTATTTACTAAACGGGAAAATATCTTCGGTCGTTCAATTTTCCTGTCCCTAACACAACCGTATTGCTTCTGCCCTGTGTGCTTTCCCCTTAGGAACGGAACGAACAAGCGCTTTTGTAATTAACGGGCCGCGTGAAAAAGCTTCTTCTCGAGCGCAAAAACCGGCGGGTCCCGAAGCCGGCGTTAATAACGCGGCCGCTGAAGTAACGCCCGGGTGCTGGGAGAGGGGCAGTGAGAAGGACGACGAAATCCCAGATCGGTTTCTCGTCACCAGCTAACCCAGCACAATTACAGGCAGGAAAAAAAAAAAAAAACACCAAAAACCACCACCACCACACACACGCACAAAAAAAACTCACCAGAAAAAGTTATGGGCAGGGAAAAATAATTAAAGTTTTTGGTTTATATGACTGGCTCCCAGCTCCCAGACAGGGGGGAAAAACACCTCCAGCGCCGGACGTGCATGAACTGCCTTAATCGTCAGACTCCAGGTACGAAGCCCAGGGCAGGAGGGGAAAATCCACGGTGGCATTTGCTACCCAAGTGCTCCCCTGCTCAGGCCACGCGGGCCGAGGCACTGACGGAGGCGGAAAGCGAGGACCAAGCCATCTCCGCGGCCCTGCCTGCAAA
>VZTM01022912.1:164625-208211 GCA_013400555.1 Jacana jacana | reverse complement strand
GGGAAGCGACCAAAACCGAAACACAACAGGAGAGCTTTATTCCGGGCTTTGCATAAATTGCCCTGAAATAAGGGGAAGACCTTGGGTGCTTCCTGGCTGCTGCATTCCCGTGCTGTGTCCTGGCATCACTCCGCCCGGCTGCATCAGCCCCCTCCAGCCGGTTTGCACGGAGGGAAAGGGCCCGGTGCTCTCCTAAGTGCCGGGCAGGGATTCGGCAGCGCCGGGCAGGAACCCCGGAGACCGAGCGGCGGCGGCGGGGATGGCAGCGGAGCGGTCACCTCGCACCTGCCCCGCCGCCGGACAGCGGGGCTGTCCCGGAGGAGTCCCTCCCCAGGGCTCCCGCAGCGTTCCTGGCCACCAGGCAGAGGGGAGGCCTCTCGCCACGGTCCCCCTTTCACGTCAAGGTCAAAATTCACTTTTTCTTGCTCAATGCCCGAGGACGGGGAGGCCGTGGGCTGCGGAGATGGGCTGCTCTCACCACCGGCCCCGGCGCTGGGGCAGAGCGGGGCGACTGGGAAAGGCAGGTTTCGTTAGAGGCTGAAAGGGGGGAAAAAGAAAGGGAAGGGAAGGAAAGGGAAAGAGGAAAAACAGGGGTAAGAGGGGGGAAGGCAAGAAAAGAAGGGTTTAGGTGCAGAAGAATGGAGTGCCTGGACAGCTCCAAAGTCCTTTTCCTCTGCAGAAATCCGGAGAGGTGATAGCGAACCCGGCCCCAGGTGCCTCCCGCAGCCGGGCAGTGCGGATCCCCGCAAGCCCCAGGCCCCCTCCGGACCCCCGGCGGGACCTCGCCACGGTGGACACGCAGAGCAGCCCAGCCAGCACACTGGAAGGATTTGCTTAATCATGGCTCGCCGTTTTGTAGCATGTCTTTTCCAATCGTTTGAAAGAAATAACCAGCCCAAAGACCTTGGGGAGCCCTCTGGGACCCTCAGAGATCCCGAAGTCCCAGCGGCACCAGCCGCCCACCATGGGAACCGGGAGATTGGCACAAATTCTCGCAAGGAAACCCTAATAGGCTATTTCTGGACTAGTGGCTCTTAACAAATCTATAGCACCTGAAGTGTTAGCACTCAATTAGTGACAAGGTTTCAAACCCCGGCGTTTACTGGTGAGGTATAAACAGAGTCCTCGGGAGATAGCTGGGAATTAGAGCGGGAGGGGTCCTGGACATTTTAACCGACTGGGATTAAGATGAAAATTTTTTTTAAAGTCCCCATCTCTCTCTCTCTAAACTGTCCGAGGTGTCGAAAGCTCAGGCGGAGAGAGGATGTGCTCTCCGGAGCTAATTGCGGGGTTGGTTTTGTTTGTTTGTTTGTTTTTAGCAAGGAAAGGTTTTGTTTTTAAACGAATCGCATATAGCAATCCCGGGGGAGAAGCAACGAGCGGGTGCGGAAGACAGCTTTCGCCTGCGAGGGGCATTTCTAGGCGTGGGGGCCAGAGTCGGTCCCGAGAAGGCGGTGAGAACAACCTGCAAACCGCGGAGAGCGCCGGGCACCCCCCACTTTCCCCTTGCGGCCAGGAAAACGGCAGCGGCTTTGCTCACCCCATCTCCACAACGTACACCTACGGAGCCTCGGTCCCGGCTAGGTGGGTGGGCTGGAGCAGGTGGTTCAGGGCGCTCCTCCGGGGTCCTCCCTCCCTTTATTCCTTTTTGCCTGTTGTTTAAAGGCGATTCTAATTTTACACCCACTAGCCTGTCATCAAAAGAGACGGCACAAAGAGTTTGTGGTTGCCCCACAGAGGGCAAAAGCGGTGCGGGAGAGCTTGGGGTGCAGGTGATGCTTCCCCTCCGCTCCTGCACCCCGGGGCTCAGCCGGGGCGGCCGGGCAGGTCACCCCGGGGAGGGCAAAGGCGAAGATCGAGCCGCGGCGCCGGAGGACTGCAAGCAGAGACCGGTCGCCTTTGTCCCCTCCCCTCGGCTGCCATCGGCTCAGACGCCGTTTGCAGTCAGAGAGCACCGGCAAAGACGGAAAGGGGGGGCTGGAGAGAAATGGGTGCTGAGCCCCGACCCGGAAAGTCCGTGAGCTGCTGTATGTCAGTAACTTACTCATCAATCAGCCGGACACAGAGCAGACCTGGCCTCTCTTTGCGGAGTGTTTGCTTTTTCACCAATTATTGCGGCCCTGCAGCTCTTTTTGTTGATACAGTAGTTCTAAAAAGTGCCAATGTTCATTTATCAGGGGCCCGAGCCCTGGTCTCCCACTAGTTGTGATTCTTCCAAAAATATAAACACGAAGAGAAGGGCTAAGGCTAAAGCCCCCATTTGTTTCTAAACTGCAGTATTAAAAGTGATGCATTGTTGAAGATAAAGCGGAGATAACGCTGTCTGTCTCCAATGAATGTCTCCCCGACGCATTAATGACATTCCAAATGATAGCTCCGGCTTATCGTTCAATTAATCACTTCCACCCTCTGCAGCCGGGCCCACATCGATCGGGAGCCGCCGTGTGACGGCGGATCTGGAGAAAGCCCGTCAATCCTCAACTCACAGCAGTTTTGCCGGTCGGCAGCTCTCTCCTTCCGGTGGCCGCAGAGTCCGCCGGCGGGGCCGCCCCGCCGGGGATGCGCTCCACGACCGGATCCCCACCGGGTCGGCGCCGCTTTCCCCTCCGGGTTCACCGGGCAGAGAGGGGGACCTTCGGGACAGGCAGTGCCTTCCGAGCTCCAGGCTCCACTTGGGAAGGGCGTTTTGGGGCCAGGATGGAGGAAGGGAGCGCCGTAGCCGGTTTCTCCCGTCCCGAGGGAGGTGGGTTACCGGCCCAAGACAAGCGAACCTGCGGCAGCGGGTCTGGATTTGGGGGAAGAATTACGATCGCTTCTTTATTTCAGTGCGTATCTAGCCTATCCCCGTTAGTTTGTAATGAAAAGGAAACAACGGGGTTAGAAAGACCACCGGGCGGTGCCGCAGACAGCCAACAAAGTCCGACCACAAGCCCCTCTCCCGAGCCGAGCTGCCGAGGCTGCCTCCACTTTTCCCAAGCAACCCCTTCTCCTGCAACCGAGGAAAATCCCCTCCGAATCGTTCCCCAGGGAATCCCGCAGGAAGCGCAGCCGCGAAGAGGAAGATGAACGCTTGGCCGTCCCCCACCCCTCATTAAATAGCAATATTTCAGGCTTCCCTGTACACACTAATGGCTCCAACCGTCATCGCAAGATCCAGATCTGGTTCGCGGACAAACCGCTCCCAGGACACCCGCAGACGGCCGCAAGCAAGGGGCTGCGAGCGCCGGGGCTGCAGCTGCCACAGCGGCCGACGGGGTCCAGAGAGCGGGACAAAAGTCACGGCGTCGCCCCTAAAAACATCCTCAAGTGAATTCCCCAGCAGGAAGCCCAAGGGTGCCAAGGCACAAAATCTTGGGAAAGGGGTCTTGGGAGGGATCCAGTAGCAAGAGTGGCCCGGAGCGGGGGAGCTGCAGGCAGGTGCCCGCGTTTCCACCCACCCCGGAGGGTTTTTCTCCGGGTGCGAAAGGAGGAAGGACTTGCAAAACTCGCCCTGAGATCCCGCATCTTCCCCCGGCAGGGCCCAGCCGAGGACACCCCCTCCACCCGCCTCTTAACTCACCGTGTCCCCGATGAGGGCTTCCCCGCTCGGGTCCCCGGGCCCTGCCTCATTTCTCACCGCCCTCGACCGCGCTGGGGCTCGCAGGGGACGAGCCCGCGCCCCCGCAGCCGGGCGGGTCGCACCGAATAAATCCCTAGAGATTTTATTTATTTATTTATATTCTCGCCCCTCGAAGCCAGAAAGCGCCGTAACGCCCCTCCTCAACCCGAGAGTTTGCCATTAAGGTTTATATAACGACTCCAAGCGCGTTAAATTAATAACCTCCCTCCCGCTTCTGGGTCGCGGAGCCGGCCGACACCGGCGCTCGTCCCCAGCCGCAGCGTAGCTCCCGGTTGCTGCGACTTACTCCTCTTTGCCCCAGAGCCCTTACACTTTGTAAAGTCTTCAACCCGCCTTTCTTGCGGACAGTACTTTTTGGAGGGGGGTGTTATTTGAAAGCTTTACAAACAGGCGGAGGGTGTAGGAGAGTGGAACCCAACCAGCATTTCTCTCCCCAAAGCCATGCAAGGGCTGTTTAGGGTCTTCCTCCCGTCAGCTGGGATTTGCAGGCATTGTGCTGCTTCAGAATATCTGAATATATGCTAAGAGAGGATTTCCCCTTGAGCGCGCTTCACACAACAGTGAACTCCCGTTTCTTAGTTCCTGCGATCAGATATTGCAGAATACTAAAAACGAAACCTCCCTTCCCTCGCTTTAAAAAAAAAAAATAAAATGAAATCAGCACATATTTGGTTGATGGTTTCCCCCCGGCCTGTTTATTTATTCTGACTGTATGACAGATAGCATCAGATAGTGGCTTTGTACACATTAGGCCATTCTGGATTTTTTTTTTTTTAATGGATCAACAAACTCAGTGGGGAAAAGCTGGATAAATACAGTGCTGCCCCTTTAAATGAGTGGGGATGTTTTTGAGATGTATTACTATATTAGGTGACATGGAACTTTGCATCTCTCATACCATCACTGCAATGTTGGCCAATAGAAAGCTAAAGTCACCCAAAAACTGCCTAGTCCCTCCTTCCCTTCCCTTATGGTCTGGTCCTACCTGCCTCCAGTGCACAAGTCAAGGCTACTCGCGGGAATGCTATGTGCCCCCTCCATGAGCCCACGCTCCACCACTGCTCCAGGTTGGCTGCTCCTCACCTGCTCTTCCATGACCCTGGGCTCCGGCCACTGCCCCACTCTCCTCCGCAATGTTTCCTAGCCCTGTGACAACGACACCCTTCTCGGTCAAGGATATTTTGAACTTGGAACAGCATCAGAGTGGCCTGGCCTCCATGGAGCTCTCCTCGCTGTCCTCCCCCTCTTGCATGCTGGCCACCTTCAAGCAGGAGGCGTACAGCACCGAGCCCCCAGCCCTGCCCGACCTGCGGGAGGAGCTGCCCGAGGCCCACCCAGTCAAAACCCCCGCCGCCTTCCCCGGCTCCTACTACGATAAAAGCTACGTGGAAATGGACTCGGCCAAGGACGCCAAGGACAAGAAAGGTAAAGCCAGCGAGTAACGGTGGCATTGGTCGGGACTCGCCGGTGGAGCTGAGAAAAAAGGAGGGCAGGGGGAAGGCGACCCGCAGTCCGGGGCTGGGTTCTCGGCCGCAGGAAGCTTGGGGTCCCCCGGGGGAGGCGGAGGAAGAGGGGACGGTGAGGAGCTGCGGAGGAAGGCACCGAGCCCAGCCTCAGAGCCCGAGGGAGGAAGAGCATCTTCATCTCCCCCCCACACACACACCGGCCCCCGCGGGACAGACGCTCCACGGGGAGCGTCCCACCGTGCCCGGCCCGGGAGACCCCCCCTACAGCTCCTCCGAGTGGGACAGGGTCCGCGGCCGCGCTGGCTGCCCAACGGGACGGGCAAAACTGCAGGATGATACGCGAGGCCTCGAGGGTTGGTTTTGTGGTTTGTTGGGGTTTTTTTGGTTTTTTGTTTGTTTGCTTGGTTGGTTTGGTTTTTTGTTTGTTTGTTTGTTTTTCCTCCAGAAATTAGGCAACAAATCTAATTTGTAATTCTCGGGGCTGAGCGAACGGGGCCGGGGTGAGATTCGGTACATCAGCTACATGCCATAAAGGCGCGCTCTGGCACAAGCCGTCGCGTCTCACATCAGTGCACGGAGCATCCTTGCATTCCTTCAAACAAACAAACAAAACAAAACAACAACAACAAAAAAAAAACAGACAGAAAATCGCTAAAGAGGTACTTAAAGAGCGGGAGGGGGCAGGTCCCGCTGCCGCAGGAGCGGGTGGCCGCGGCGGCCTGCGGGGCCGAGGTACGGCGAGGCCGGGGAGGAAGAGTCGGGGGCACAGGGCTCACTCACGATGCATGTGATTCGTTGAACGTTGATTTATTTATTACACTTTTTTTTTTCTTCCCCCTTTTTCCTTTGCTCATGTAATTTGCTGCAGAACTGTGTTCCCTGCACAAAAGCCTGGAGCAGGAAAAAAGAGACCTGGAAGATTCTGAGCGCCCCAGACAGAGGAAAAGGAGGAAACCTCGCGTTCTATTTTCTCAAGCCCAAGTCTACGAACTGGAAAGAAGGTTCAAGCAGCAGAAATACCTCTCGGCTCCCGAGAGAGACCATCTAGCGAACGTCCTAAAGCTCACTTCCACCCAGGTGAAAATTTGGTTCCAGAATCGAAGGTATAAATGCAAAAGGCAGAGACAGGATCAGACCCTCGAAATGGTGGGCATCCCTCCCCCGCGGCGGATAGCAGTGCCGGTGCTGGTTCGCGATGGGAAGCCCTGCTTGGGGGAGTCTTCTCCCTACAGTTCGCCGTACAATGTCAGCATTAACCCCTATAGCTACAACGCCTACCCCGCGTACACTAATTACAACAGCCCTGCCTGCAACGCCAACTACAACTGCAACTACCCCTCCATGCAGACCATGCAGCCCTCGGCGGCCGGCAACAACTTCATGAACTTCAGCGTCGGGGACTTGAATTCGGTGCAGACGCCCATCCCGCAGGGAAACACGGGGATCTCCACGTTGCACGGGATCCGAGCCTGGTAGAGAAACCCCCGCACCCAGCCCGCTCCCCTCCGTGGACCACGGCCACCGGCGAGACGGCGGGGCCGGGGGATGGAGGGGTTTCGGCCGCGCTTGCGAGCCAGTCTCGGGACATTTCCAGGCTGCGGGGGGATGAGGACGGCTAAAGGCAGCATCCCGGGGGGGTTCACGACCGTGGCGGCCATTTCCAGCAGGGAATTCTTCAGCATTTCGTGCGATCCCTGCCGCCTCGCTCTCCCTTCTACTGGGGCCTTCGCCCCGGTGATTCCCCTCTTTCCTTCTTACAAAGCAGCCCGTCATTTTGCTTGACTTGTTCCCAACACCAGCTAGCCCTACAACTCTCNTTTTTTTTTTTTTTTTTTTTTTTTTTTTTTTTTTATTCTTTCTCCAATTTTTACTCTCTGCTAATTATTATTGAGATCCACATTTAATATTTTTGCACTTCCCCGTACGGTCCCCGCTGTCCGGCCAGTCTAGCACCTCACCAGCCCCCAGCTCTCCCCTTGTGAGACTGCTAACGCCAGCCAAGGCTGTGCTCCGCACGCACCCGGTACCGGCGCACAGATGAGGACAGACCCCCAACCCCCCCACCCCACCCCAGAGGAGGAATACAGACACTCCGACCTGCCAGGTCCCCGTAGGGTTATGCACTAAAACGTGAGTTAGTATTGAAATGCACTGTCCGCCCCTCGCCCCGCCGCCCATTCGTACGTGTTTCCCTTTGCTGTACAAGCTGATCGAGATCAGCGAGTTGTCATTAAAGAGAGTGGCTTAACCTTGCGCGTCCCTGGCCTTCCTTGCGCGGCCCGCACCACCCCCCTCAGAGTTCTCCGGCGACCGAGCCGCCCGCCCCGGGGGCTCTCACCGGCCGCACGCTGCCGCCTCCTCCGCTCCGGGAGCCTTTCCCTGCCGGTTTCCACCCCTTCCGCTTTGTGTAGCCCTCCCGTAATTTCAGTATTTCTCATTTGGACGCCGGCAAACGGTGCTTCTACTTTAACCGCTTTCAAAAACTAACTTAAAAGTCGCTTTTCCAGCTCGGGACCGCTACGCACCGGCCATGTGCCGGGCCCCAGCCGGGCTGGAGTTAGGGCCGGCCCCGTTTCCCCCCTCAGTCTGTGCGAGTCTCCGGGAGCCGGGGGCGAGCGGCTGATTTCTTCCCTGTACAGAAAAGCAATGCAAGGGGGGTACAAACACCTCAAGCTATAAAACCAAGGTGGATCGGGGTCTGCCGAAGGGGAACTGCCCCCAGAGTATCCCCGGGAGGTTTCCGCAGTGCCTCCGCGTCCTGTCGTAATGAGGACCCCTAGACTGCCCAGGGGCTCCACACCGCCCGGGTCCCTGCCTCTCCTCTGCCTCAGCATCAGCCTCTCGACCGTTTTTACAGTAGTCGCTATCAAATGTCAATTATTGGGAGTGAGAAACAACAAACAGTGTAATTCAGCGCAGTCAAAACATCCTCTGAGTGTCTGAGATTGTCCGGCCCGATGACAAGGCGATTAGAGGAACCTGCAACCTCTTCTCTTGCCTTGGCGATATCGGTCCCATCAGTAAACAGGGATGGAGACAGGGTGGCTGTGGCCCTGGGACATAGGATGAAAGGCTGCCGGTGAATGGAAGCTGCCTTCAGCTTCTACCCCTCCTTCCCAAGGGGACTAACTTCACAACCCACCCCTCCCCGAGGTAGGATTGCACAGATAAGGAACTCCGATTGCCTTCCTATCTCTGGAAATGGAAGAGGAGCCTTGGGTGCTGCTCACAGAGCCCCTAATGCAGCATAGACACCTGTCTGGGGCTCAGGGCTGGGCAAAGGGTGGCCTTCGGCACACACACAGCCCAAGTCTGCCTTGGGGGCACTTATCCCAGAGAGACAGAGGGACATTGGGTCTGTTACAACAAAGGGGACCAGAGCCTGCCCATAAGAGCACAGGAGCCATGGCCAGCCCAGGAAGAAGCAAAGTCTACTTCTCATTTGAAACCTCACCAATCCCCGTATCACTGGCTGCCATGATGACTTTTGCCTTCGTCCTTACACAGGCTTTGCATTAAAAGGACAGAGACTTCAGCAGATGCTGGAGAGTGAGTAGGTTAGTCAGAAGAGGCTCTAAGAGGTCTAAGAGTGTCTACCTTTCCAAGAACCCTGGGCAAAGAGCACGGGAAGGGACAGAAGAAAGCTAGGTTTAAACTCTGGCACTGTTGGACGCTCTGAGGGAGTTGCAGTTTGGTGCCTCAGTGATCTGTAAAATAAGGACAAATCTGCCATCCCACTCCATGACATTGGTGTCACTGGCAGTTAGATCCTGCCACTGCAGAGCCTGGTCAGGATCAGAGCTCACAGGCAGCCCTCAGGAGACAGGACAAGTCCTGAGTTAACATGAGGGTAAGCATTAAGGTCAGCTAAAACTCAACCACTACTCTCAGAAGCTGGCTCCAAGTATGGCCCTTTACTAAGTGGTCTACCAAGGTGGACTGTACCGAGACTCCAGAAAAAAAACCCAGGGAAAAAGTACCTCCACACATCAACACAACAGCCCTCTCCACATACTCCAAACATCCTCTCCTTTCCTCAGATCTCTTAATTTCTTAAAAATCTGTTTGTTTTCCTCTCATAATATCTCAGAGGTCCAGTTACCAGGGAATCCAACCATCCTGTGGGATTTTAGCCTCCTGTTGCTCTGCCGAGGCTGTTCTGGACACCAGTTTTGGGTCTGCTTTCCAGGACCGTGCTCATTCTCAATAGAGATGGATGTACTACAGCCTCTGCTCACACTGCTGCCCGCGCACTCCCCTCCTCCCCACGCTTCCCCATTCCTGTGGGAATTGCATCACGAGCAGATGCATGGCAGGATAAGAGAGGGGCTTGGAACAGCAGCTGGAGCCTTGGAGCCAGTTCAGAAAGCGATTTAGGCAGAGGACACAACAGCAGCTGGCTGAGGCCGAGTGCAGTGTGGCAGCCCCAGCTCTGGCAGAGGCACCAGCAGCCACAGAGGGAGGCAGGGTTAAAGACCTTTCATTAGCTGGATTAAGGGGAAGCGCAAGAGAGATACACAGTAGGAATTAACCCCCAGCACACTGATTTTGGCCAAGGGGAGCTCACTTGCACAGATACCCCATTGCGACTAGCCCTGATCCTCCAAAGTCTGCCTCACCCCCAGCTGCAGCTCCACAGCAAGAACAGCCTCCCCAGCCAGTACAGCCAACAGGGTCAGGCAGCGGTAAAAGGTCTCCCCAGGACTTCCAGAGGCACCCAGGCTGTTGGCACACACCACAGCACGGTGATGTGCTCTCCTGAATCAGCCCTCTCAAAGGCTTAGAAAAACTGAATGCACCAAATTTGACACATTTCTCTGCCCGACTCTGAAATGTTTTGCATCTACAGAGCAATATGAAAAGCCTGTGCTTAGAAAACAGCATTCCAGCAGAAAGTGCAGGCTACCCACACTTCTCCAGGGAACCTGGAATGAGAGATCCTCTCAGTGCTTGGGGGCATGCTAGGGGGTGTAGGAAGGAGGGTTTAATAAGATTTGCACTTCGATTTGGTCTCACTGTCCTCTCCTCAGTTCAGGGATTTTTTGGTTTAGTGGTTATTATTATTCTTATTAATTTTATTTTATTATTATTACACAGCCTGGCACTGGCACTTATTTCCCTTAGAGCAGCTTTTTTTAGAAGAATTCAGGGCTCCAGCTCCACCTGAAGGTGACAGGGCAAGTGCAGCTCAACTCACTTGTCTTCTTGAGACAAACCGCAGATGGTAGGTTTATACAAACTATCTGGAATTCACACAATTTGTACAGGAACAAGTTGTCAGCTGTAAGGGACTGATACCAAATCCCTCGCCTTTCGCAGTTTTGTAGGAACTGAAGTAATTGTTTTTCCCAAATAACAGCCCTGCAGTTCCTAAAGTGCATCTATGGCCAGAATTTTATTCCTTAAATTCAAGGAGTTTTCACAGAGAAAGTTATTCTCTGGAGTCAGAAAACGAGATATGGTCCGGGCAGGAATTACCGAAATGTTTCAACATTCCTGAGAAGCCCAGGAGGAAAACAACAGATCAACAACCCTCTCTCCCTGTTCCCCTGCTCCTAATTCATCTCACTGACAACAGTTTAGATCAATATCAGCCTTAAGTGATTTCTTGTTAATGGGGATTATTAAGAAGAATCAACACCTTTAAAATGCTACTCCACATTGTCTCCAAAGTGAGAAAGGGAGAGGCTTTCAGGCTGGAGTCTGATTTTTCATTCTTGGGTGGTTAGTTATTGACTACAACATGAACTTAATGCTACATTTTGATGCAGAAAGAGAAGGAAGTGGAGATTTCTCCTACCAGGGGATCAAGCACTGGCAGTACACTTGTGAAAGTCCACCAATCAAGGTTTAGCAAAGTGACATGGAATAAATTCCTTGAAAATCACTACCTGTCTCCTCCTCTGCCATTCCAGAGCATCAGTCAGGAAGACAGCTCCATTTAGCGACAAGAGCAGAGCAGTCCATCAGCCACAGGCCTTTAACCTCTCCCTAGTTCATTTCCACACCAAAAGGAATTCCAGTGGGGTTTTCTTTCCACTAGCTTTTCCTCTCTCAAAATAGCTTGCTTTATTATTTTAGTACAAACTCCCATCCAGTCTCAACAGGGGTCTCATCCTTGCTGCTTTCTCCACTTCATAGGTAGTACACTGATCCACACAGATTTTTCCTTCCAGGTGCCATCAAGGGATCTTTAAGGATCTCAAACTCATCTCTTCTCACTCTCCACTGCAGCCTTCTGGAAACACAGAGCAAAAACTCCATCTGAACTCTATTATTCCTGCTGCTTCCAGCAACAGTGAAGGTCGTACTGCTACGCCTTAGCAAACTGACCGCTTTTAAAGCATCTCTACCATTTCTATGGTAGCACTGGGCAGACTTGTCCCAGGCTGTTCCTTGGACCGGCTACTAGAGCCTAAGGGCTGAGACTGAGTGAAAACAGGGGAATTCGTCTGTGCAAAGAAGTTACTGGAACTGCAAATCACAGACAAGCCATGTCTATGGAGTCTGGATGAATATGCCAAGAGGCAGGATAAGATAGAAAAACTGTTTCCCAGAAACTAAGCAAGAGGAATAGTTGACAGAAACCCGGGAAAAGAGATAAAAATTCAGAAAAGCATAGCAAGGCATTTAAAAACGAACTCTGTGTGCTGAGCAGTGGACATGTCTGTTAAATCATCCTTGCTTAAAATAGCTTTTTTTTGTGCATGTGTGAACAAAGAAACCTGGGCAAATGGCTAAACCATAGGTTTGGAAATCAGGAGGTTTAGGCACTTTTTTCCCAGCTCTGTTAGTGAGGGACATGACATTTGCAATTGAGTCACCAAAGGCAGACCCTGACTCCTACACAGCTGTAAGCAGGGGCCATGCAAGTCCATGGGCTCACAAATAGGATCTGCAGAGATCACTCAATACTTGCTTAGTTTGAAGTGCTGGAAAAATGAGTTGTGCAAAAGAAAAATGAACTTGCAAAGGACCAGGACCTCTTAGTGGCCAAAAGAATTTTATTTCTTAGGGTTGGGTAAAATGAATTGGTCTTGGGAAGACATCCTGGAGCTAAATTACTGTTTGTGGAGATAGGTAGGCTGTGCGAGAAACAAGCATGAAAGACACTACTGTACAGCAGGCAAGGGCAGGAGCTAGCAGGCTCAAATAAGAAAAGAAAAGCAAGTTTGTAAAGTATTTCAAATTCTGCTCAACTGCTCTAACTACTACTTAGTAAGAAACATAGCACACATTTTAGAAAGGCATTTTAGTCCTAGAACCAACAAATCTTGTTGTTGAACAAATTGCTAACTCTCACAGCTAAAAACATCTACTCTCAGAAACATTTTCTAGGGGTTCTGCATATTGGGAATAGAATTTGGTGCACTCTGCTGCTGCAAGAGTATACCATAGTTTATTTTAACACAGCAGTCATTTCCTAAATAGATTGCATTGTCCTCCAGCATAAGCTTTGAGTAAGTCACAGTACTGGCTCCTAGAAATTGCCCCCAAATCCCATCTTCCTGGCCAGGATTCTTTTGCACTCCCTTACTATCTGTGAAAAATAAAAGCTGCTTTCAGAGCAGTCGCTGCAGTCAGTGGAGGTACAGCCTACAGACATGTGCACAGTGCTGGCTGCCTGTCATCGAGAGAAGCTGTTAAAAACCAGGTCACAAAAAAATAATATCCAAACCCATTTCACTCAAATAAGTAAGTTTCTTATATTTTTAAGTACCCTAAAAAATTACATTGAAGTCCTACTGCCTGGCTTCAGCAAGTCAGTTCTAGTGATATCGAGGAGATGATTTATGCTATTTCAAGAGTGGAAAATACAAATCTTAGTTGAGTTGAAGTTTCAGGCACTGCTTTATGCTTTGTGCAGTGTCAGCTGCTGCTTCCCTCTCTGCTGCATACCCACTGAGACAGGTCTAGATCTGTCCTGCAATTGCACACACTTCACTTTATGGACATGGTTAATCCCACTGAAGATTCCCATACCGACACAGAGAGCGTACGAGGGCTCAGAGTGGAAGTAGATGGACATGCTGACACCCAGCTACATTTCTGGCATCTGCACATCCTGAGGCTCCAGTATCCTGCTGTTTATTTCTTTTATGAGGCTTAGAGGAGTTTTTACCCTTGTTCTGGGTTACAGGGTATATCTGAGTTTTTCTTTCCAATTACACACCCAGAAAGCAGTCCATCTCCTTTACATCAGTGAGCATTGCAAGAGACCCCATCCTAGAGCTGCTAAACACACAAAGATGCCAGGCATACAGCCATGCTCAGAATGTGGGTTCCTCACTGGCATCTTAACACAGCCTTTTTCAAGCCATGCCAAAACCCCTGCTTTACTTAACGCTCATTCTGGAGACATGAAAGCAGAATTGCTACTATAAAAAGCAACGTTCTGCCATATCTCTCATCCAACACTCACAGGCATCCAGCGTGTCTGTTGGAGACCTTGGGCTAATTTCTCCTTTCAGATGCACACACACAAAAAAATCTCTTGTGAGAGCTGCTGGTCATTGGCATCTCCAAGAGCCAGGCCTGATGTGACTATGATGTTTGTCTGGTTAGACACCAATTTAAAGCCCACCAGTACTTTACCTTGAAAATTTAAACCTAAATGATTTCTTACACAGTGAGGCATTAGAACTGTGAACCAAGTGTCCCTGTTCAGCCCTTGGTGGTAACGTTGTCTACAGCATTTCATTTTCATACACACAGTTTACTTCCTTTTTAACAAGGGGAAAGTAAATACTTGATATTTTCCCTCTCCAAAATAAAATTAAAAGCACAAAAGGAATCACCCCTTGTGCAGCACACTGGAACAACAGGCACAGTTGTGGTTTCATTTCCAAATATCCTCTTTGCTTTTAATTCTTTCCTAACTGCCTTCCCAGTCCTATTGTTCTCAATATTCTGGTTATGAAAACACTGTGCACTGCCCCTTTGAACGACTAATGAAAAGCCCTTTCATGTCCTGCTATCTTCATTACCTTACATTTTAATTGCTGGCCTTGCATGGGATAGACAGGTGGTCCAAGGTCACAACAGGAGATGACGGACGGCTTTTGGCAGTGTGCATCCAGGTTACACCCACTGAAATCAACCTGTGCAGCAGTAACACGTCCTGCTCTGGGGGATCAGCGGGGCATGCACAACACCTGATGGCTACAGCCACCAAATACCTATTTTAGGTCCTATTAGAAAATAATGATGACCTTCACCTCTTCAGCTTTTTTAGATTAACATTTCAAAGCACTACACGCGCAAGTGTTACTTGTCTGAGCACCGCCATCTCTACAAGCTACCAGGACTGACATTCCATGTGTTGATGAAATGATCCATCCAGAAACAGGGATTTAACTCAAGTTACTTGGAAGATCAGGGAGTGTTAGATGTGAAACCCCAAAGTTTCACATCAAAGTTCCTGCACTGGTGGCTGTACCCTGGTGGAGTGAAGATTTCTGACCCATGTCAGATGCCAACCTTATTTTAAATACCATAAAAATCACTGGGGAAATAGAAATGGGTTTCCTTTTAGACACCCACACATTCCCTTATTTTTTCCTAGAAGATGACAATTCAGCGCTTTGAACTCTGGTATACAGCACCTTCAATTTTACCCAAACCCCATCTACTTAGACTTAACAAATGCATACACCCATCATTGCCATGATACAGAAGGCTTCTTTTCCAATGCATTTGACTTGCAGCCTTCTTGGTCATGGCAAGAGTTACACAAGGTTCATTGCAAGGCAAAATGCATTAGACGATAAGTACCATACTGCTATTTTATCTACTCAAACAGAGATGGGGTGAGAAATCAAAGAGGAACACAATTTGGACTCTATAGAATCATAGAATGGTTAGAGTTGGAAGGACCTCATAGAGGACACCAGGCTAGACCATTTTACTTGTCTTTTGGCCTCAAAAACCTTTAGATGGAGCAGCAGGTTCCCAAAGAAAAGGCTGGATACAAATATGTTTCTAAATATCATGCAATTCAGACCCAAACTTGATTTCAATGCACTTTCTAACACAGAGAAGCCCTGATCTCAGTTCTGGTGACGCAGGAGGCGCTTCTGGTGAAAGTCAATACCACTATACTCAAATTGTCTTGTTTAGAAAGGTATTTTGAGGTAGCTCCATTCAAACCTCAGTGTATAACCAACAGAATAGATAGCAAATTTTTTCAAAGTCAGACACCTACCTGTTCCTGGTAGTAAAATGCACCCTTACTACAAGTGCAAAAGTAGTTGCTTTAAGAATTATTCTCCATGAGAGCCAAGATGGCCCTCCAAGATTTGTCTTGAAAGACAGAGACCTTGATTAACTGCAAAGCAGAAGGAAATGTCTCCTGACTATTTTCTCCTCTTCCCCCTGCCTCCCAGATGGCCATTTCATTCATTTTCCAGACAGGTTCCTTCCCTTTCCCTTCATGCAGCTGTTCCCAATTGCAGCTGAAACCAAGACACTGGGACTCATTAGCTCTACTCAGTCCTTTCATCCAGAAGTCAACATGACGTGCTCAGGGAGCGTAAATGACGGGAGTCAAGTTTAAACTGAGGTACAGGTGCCTAGGGCTGGAAAGGCCATTCAAGCAATTAGTTGCCACTTACACCATCTTGTTCTCTCTTTTTTAAGGTGAAATAACATCACACAAGTTTTGCAGATTTTGGCGTGTGCCAGTTGAAGAGCACCATCCTCTTCAAAGTGCATTAGCCAGATATTTTCCAATCACAGGCCTCCTTTGAGACCATTTCTGTTTTATGAACCAAGATAGCAGCATCCCACCCACCTTAAAATATTTAAAGAAGGTTCAAAATCAGTTGAGAAAGACCAATGTGGGCTACAGGACTTCATCCTGCCTTTTTATTTTTTCTTATAACTGATGACTTGGGAGTTTTTGAGTCACTAACCCTTTTGTGGAAATCTTTTTGAGATAAAAAAAGTATAAAAATCTTTCTGTGAAAATACAGCCTTACTGTAATGACTATTCTGCCAAGTGGTCTTTACCTATGCACTGCTTGTCGCCATGCTTTTTCTTAGTAAACTCAGAGAGATCTTGAAATTGGGCAGTCCCTCTTTTAGTTGTAACCCTGACACTCATTTGATGCAGAATCTCAAGACAGCCATTCAATCTCACATGTTTCACTACAGAGGCAGAGAGTTCAGGTGAGGAACAAGGGTCCTCCATCACCCGCTGAACGCAGGCAGGCTGCGAAGACCCGGACAGAAATCCCTGCTTTGGAGTGCTTAGATGGAAAAATGGATGGGGCAGAGGGCAAGCACGGGAAAGCCTTTGCACAGAGAGGAACTGACTTTTCAAATAAGAAAACCCTTTCTGATGACCTGAGCTAAAGATAAGGATGTGCACAACCAGCAGCTTTTATCAGAATTCCCCAGGAGGGGAACAGCGCTTTCACCCAACATGGGGTTTTACAGAGCTCTGCTCCCAGACACAGGAATCACCCACAGGGCCAGCATCTCAGTGAGCTGCCAGCCCTGCTGGAGACCTGACTGTACCCCAAAAACCTGGAGAGACCTTTCCCAAGCCACCCCCAACCCTGATATCCCAGCACTCTGCCTGGGTACTCACATGCAGGCACTTCCTTTATCATTCTGACTTCTGACCTTGAGCCGGACGGGGCTCTGCCCTGCCACCATCATGGTTCCCATCCAGCCCAAACCCCCTCTGCTCCCCACCACAGCGATGCTTTAAATAAAGGGCGTTGTGGTGATAGATCTGTCAAGACCAAGGGTCAAGTTTATGTTGATCTACAGGTGTCAGATGTGCATTGATCCAGTGATTTAAGGTCCCCACGAGGTCATCATAAATCCTCAGGGGGATGAAAACACCACATAACTTGCTTGCAGATGTTGCAGGAGAAACTAGATAAGGCAAAGCAACCGCCCAGCAAGCGTTAACAGACACCCTTAGAGCAACAGGTGATGCCACAATGTTATTTTGCTGTAAACCAGGGTGGCCAAACCCATAAAAAGGTGAAAACATCAAGCAATTCAGGTCCTTGTCAGGGAAAAAAAAAAGAAGGACATTTGTTTCAGCTTAAACTGGAGAGTCTTTGGCTTGTGTGAGATGAGAGGCAGCCTGCACTACAAACACTTTGCCCATTTTGGTCAGCACTTTCCATGCCTTTCCCTGACAATTGTGAATTACACCAAACAAAAAATGCTTCTGCAAACATAATAATTTTAGAATAGAATAGTTTGGTTGGAAGGGACCTACAATGATCATCTCCTCCAACGGGCTGATTTTGCAGATGGAAAAGCCATTACGTTAGGTACAGCCAAGCAGATCCATCACGAGAATCTCCTTGCCCTAATTTCCAGCTCCTCGGCTAACGCTGATGCTGAAGTTCCCTGAAGCGTTTGACAGTGACCAGCGTGCACACTGGGATCCCTGAAGCCTTTCCAGCAATGGTGGCTCAGGGTTTCTCTAATTCAGGTGTTTAAGCCTTGTGGTTACCGCAGAGCGTGATGCTCAATCCCTTTTTCATGTCTCCTCTCCCTGCAGCAGCCTCAGCGAGGTCTAATTTTAAAAAGCAGTGATATGGGGCTGTTGCAGTCACTTGTGCTACTGTCGGCTGCTGGGTAATCAAATATAAACGTACCCAAGCTGCTCTACAGCTGGGCTATGCTATGGTTGGCTCTATGGAGTAGAGTTAACAAAATGCTGAAAGTTCACTTACTTCTTGAAGCTCAACAGTTGAAATAGATGACTCGCCAATTGTATTTTTAGAGTAATTTGGGGATTAATAATCCAAAGCGTTTCTCGGACCCAACTAAAATAATTTTAATAAAAACAAGTTAATAATCAAAACCTAATTTTTCACCTGACTCCCTTCTTTTGAAAGAATAACCATTAAGATCTTAAATCAAGGTTTTAATCTGTGGCATATTCCAGTGAAAATTAGAAATATAATGGAACTTATTTAATGAAGTCTATTGAGATAGAAGAAACGTAAGAGTTCAACCAAAAATAATTGAGTATCAAGCTGAAAATTAATCTCTCAGGCTCTGCTCACAATTTCTCTATAAAAATTAGAAAGTTATATATTCCACAAAATGCTTATTCTCCACAAAATGCTTATTCCACAAAATGCTTATTCCACAAAATGCTTATTGCGAGAATAACGTGCAATAAATCAGAGTGCAGTACACCCTGGCTATCGTTTGCAGCCGTCACCCCCAAAGCACAAGATTAATCATTTTAGAAATGTGTGTTGCTGCATTTTGGTGCTAACAGTCGCTTAGAGGCAGAATAAAGCTTAATGCGCACTGGTGCTTCCCAGCTTGGGCTTTCACCCATGTAAGCCTTGGGTCTGCCCATCAGCACAAGCTGCTCACACACCTAAGGTAGGGACATGCTGGGGTATTTTGCTGAATAGTGCCCAAAACATCTAGGAGCACAGACAGTGACAGTGGTACCACAGCTGGATTCTCCCACCCGAGACTGCGGACACAAGACTGGAGACAGTTTTAAAGCCACCCTTGCTACCTTTACCCACACTGACCCCAGACGTGCTAGAATCCGCATGGTCTGTGTGCTGCTGAGGCCAGCTGGGCAGGGAAGAAGTGAAATAGCGCTGGGCTCCGCAGAACTTTATTTCACAGTGCTACCTAGTGGTTTCTGGAATAAACGATCTGTTTGTCAAAATGCATTCTGGATAGAGAACCTCGATACGGAGTAGATACAAAGTGTGTGTAAAATCTAAACCTCCGCCACTGTCTGAGATGGGTAGGAGCTACGTATTTACACTGCAGGGATAAAAAATGGGTAAGAATGCTTGCAGACTAAACCCAAGTGTTTCCACTGGATATTCACACACTAATGCACATCAACAACCCCATCCCAACCTCTGGCAGCTGTGTCACATGCCAGGACAGGCAGCACCTTTATTCAACAACCAGCATTTTTCCTCCCTCACAGGAACATGGAGCTAGTGGAATTCACAGCTTTTCAGAGACTGTCCCTCCCCTTTCATCCTCTCTCACAGCATCAAGATGTTAATGCCAGACTCCGATCAGATTTTCCCAGATTTCCTGCCAACACTGAGACACTCCTCAGGAAGAGCAACAAAGCCTCCTCTCCACCAAAACCCCTTCCACACTCCACTCAAACTTTCCTTTGCTGCATGAATGGTGACAGTGGTTGCTGAAGTGTCTTCTGTGCAGCTCAGCGTCACTTCCTCCCCACCATCAATATCCATTGGTCAGTCTATAGTCATCTATACATTGACCTATCTGTTTTCCAGCATCAAAGGTCCCTCAGTAGAGGAGCAGCTTGCCCACACAGAAGACAGCACCGCCTGGATGCCAGGGTGCACGGTTTAGGTGCCACAGCAGCACAAAGTCCTGTTAAAACTCAACAGGGCAGATGGAGAGCCAAGCCTGGCAGGATTCTGTTGAAGATGTTAAACCCAAGTATGAGACACAGGCACTGGACGTGACAGTCTTCCCATATTTAGAAAGGGGAAAATGGTACTTGCTTCCCTGGGTGATGTCTTATGATTGCCAGATGAAAGGAGTCGTGTAAGTACTAAGTAGTATTAATAGTCACAGGCATAATATATATATATAAGAATAATAGGGTCAAACCATACTTAACAGTTATTTCCAATAGCAACATTTGTATAATGCCATTGGCACTCAACTGCTGATAAGTTGGACACACTTAAGGAATTTTAATAAGCCTTTGAAAAGGCTTAACTGATGTGAATTAAGCCGTGAGATAATTTAGACGCAGGGCTATCATTCCTCAGTTAAAAATAATTGATCTTGAATGTAAACTTCACATCTTATGTTCTAGTGTACAAAGGCAAAGAAAATGTCATTTGTCACCAGCAGAGTCCGGGGCTGATGGACACGTTTCTGGAGAAGCTGCAGCGACTCTGAGCTGTGCCTGGACCATACAAGGGACCCTGCGGCTCCACTCACCCAGGGGAATTTTTTCTCCTCCAGGGTCACAGACAAGGTACCTCACAGAAATAAGATTCAGATATCTTAATTACCAATACACACGTGGTTACTACCACAGCAAAGCTAAATCCAGTGCTTCAGGCAGGCTCAGAAAGGGCTGCTAATATTTTTGGCTTTACTCTACAAGAATAACTCTGCTACCACTCCTCTCTTGCAGAGCCAGAAGCAGAGCCTTCATCTAGAGTTTAGTACTGAAGACAGAAGTTTTTTTCTTCTGGAGAGGAGTGTGCTTGTCTTTCCAGGTAATATGCTTTCCTAACTGGCAATTTCCCTCCCAAAGCTCACTATCTTTTCTCAAATCCTCTAACAGACATGTAATGTAATGCCTTTTTGACAAGGTGATAAGACCAGAAGCTCTTGTTGAAATCTGAAAACCTAAACATCCACCCATGTCTTTATAGAAATTAATCCACTCGCAGTAATGAGAATGTAAATTCCCACTTGCCACTTTTCAGCATGAATATTACCCTATACCTACAAAGATATTTACCGTTAAGTCCATGAAAGATCAGGAACTAAGTCCGGGTCAAAGCTTACACTACTATCTTCGGTAATTGCAAAGACAAAGCTATTTTAAACAACTCTGAAAATAAAGAGAATTATGTTTTTTTAAATTTTTTTTAAAAATCCCCCCCCCCTTTTCCTTTTTTTTTTTTTGGCTGGTTGGTTTTGAACAAACAGAAAGAATATTGGCACAAACCAGTCAGTGAAAGCTGGGAGTTGCTGGCATTGAGCATTTTTGCTTTAGCTATTTTCAAATACATCATCTCTGACATTTAAACAAACGGGAATAACATTATGATCCTCAGCAGCATTTGCAATTTTGCATCCAAATGAAAAGAAGAAAAAGCAGCAGGCTTTTAAAAACGCAGCTCAGAAAGGAATTCTTCATTGTTTAATCCAAAATACACAGCATTGGTATATATATAATAGATCATTTTTTCTGTATATACACAATATAACAATGTACAGAACAGGGGAAGGCTTGCTTCTCTAGGAAAGATCAAGTATTTGCTATTATCAGACACGGGACAGGAGGCCAACTGGATCAATAGACTTAATATAGAAAAGTCTTATCTTCCTCTCCGACTAGCTAGCAATAATGTCAGCACCCAGATGCCACTGACAGAGTTATCTCCCATCAGCAGTAACTGTCTGGGAGTTGGGTGCCACCTATGAAAAGACCCAAACAGGAAAAATTCTGTCCTGCTGTCTGTTTTGCAGATAAAGGGAACCAACCCACTCCTCCCCAGTCTTTGAGCATTTATTGGGACGAAGAAAAAGTGCTTTGCAGCCCATATGCATTTCACCTTCAAATCTGCAGTCCTGAGAGGACGGTACAAACCAAAGAACTTGCGGGTACAATGAGACCAGACCCCTAGAGGGGTCAGGTCCAAAAGCGTCCCTGGATGTGATACTTAGCCTTCACACTGTTGAAAAGAAGAAAGGAAAAAGCTTTCATGTTGTTCTATATATATGTGGTTCTATCTATAGGGCCTGGTGTGCGCTGATCCCCAAGGAGACGTTCTCCCTGCCTGCCCTTTGGGCGCTTATCGGGGGACCAGAGGGACACACACAGCATTATCACCAGGCCAGGCTCAGAGCAGCCAAGTGGCATTTTCCTTTCATGCAGGCACCAACACCCAGCGCAGGGCAAAGCGAAGCGCTCCACAGCGCAGCCCACAACCCCGCCTGGCAGCTCCACAACGGGAGATAAGTGGGATACAGGACCGGGCTCTGATGTTGCAGCCGGGGACAAAGGTCAGGAGCGATAGCATCTGATTAGTCTCACATGGTGAGGTTAAAAATAGCAGGAAGCCCAAGTGGAAGCATGAGAGCATGGTGGTCTAAGGTACAGCAAGATGTCACAGCACCCCAGGGAGAGACCTTCACCAGATTTACTTCTCACAACCCCTACCGAATTATTTTGAATGACTTTGCGAGGCTGCCCGAGCCTCATGATTCATCTAGCGTTTTAGCACCCAGGACATCACCCTGAGGCAGAGGTGCAGCTACGATTACCGCAGCTCTCTCTTTCCTCTAGTGCCCAAGGTCCACGCTGGAACCAAGCCATTTCCCTTGACACCCATCAGCCCAGGAGGGCCAGGCTGGGCCATTTCCGCACACAGAGAGCGAGCGGGAGCAGTCAGTGGGTGAGGATGTAGGTAGGCAAAGATAAACCGTCAAGCGCAGGCGCTCCACAGTTATGATTTAGGTAATTAACACTGACATAATGGGCCTAAAAAAGCAAACCCAAACCAGAGGCAAATACAAGTAAAAGCTGCTTTTTATGAAGTATTCCATAAGGTTCATATTTAATGTGCTTGCTACTGTGAAGACCATATCTCTGCTTGTCTAGCATTTGCTACTGTTCATGATGACAAGGTGGCAGAAGCTGGGGGTTCATTCAGTGTATTTCTGGGGCTGGTGGGAGCAGCAGCACCAGCCCACAGCACAGAAGAGGGACTTGAGCCTGGGAAATCAGTGCTGGCTTCCTGGCCCTTAACAAGTGCATTTGCACAGTGACACAGAGACACAACCACTGGCACTTGCCAGTGAATTTGCAGAGTAGAGTTTAATTATAGACAGCAAATAGACAGCAAAGGGCTTGAATATTAACCTCCCCTATGGTTACCTGCTCCTTACCAGAGTTCTGCCACAGCCCAGGCAGAGCAGGGACCTGGCTGCCAGTTGCATGAAACCCATTTAAATGCAGTATCAGAACTGACATGTAAAAGGAGTCAATCCAGAGGTGCAGCATCACTGAACTTATAACCAAGATGTAAGCATATGTATCCTCTGAAAAACCCCAGTAAATCACTTAATAGGAAGAACAGGAGGAAAAACCTAGGTCATTATGGATGTATCCTCATTAACCAGACTACCTATAGATCTAGTGTTGTTCAGAACATAATATACAAATGAAACCTGATCTTTCTTATTCAGACCTTCACTGTCCATTTAGTCAAACTACTGCTCATTTTGCAGATCTATTTCGACATCATTGGAGATCTCATGAAGCTGCTTCATATGCTGATAAACCATCAGCATGGACGGGGAGCTGCTTTAGTATTTGCTTTCTGCTCCTGGTTCCTATTTTAACCTTTGCTTTTTAAGAAGAAAAAAGATGAAAGCTTTGCGGGGGCTTTCAGAAGCCAGGTGTTGCCAAAAGAATCAGCAGATTTTTCTGTCATGGTTCCCTGTAACTACAGTGCTGCAAACCCCTGTGAGCTCTTGGGGCTCCTCCAGTGCTGCCACAGCAGGAGGTGTCTCTGCAAACTTACAGTAATTTCAGAGCTGCAAGTCAGAGTCGAAAGATCCAGTCCACCTTTTTGTAAAGAGTGTGAAAAGATACCACCATGTACTTCATTCCTAAATTCGTATTTTTCTCCTTAGTGACTGCACTGAAGAGGATGAGCTCTTTCTATCAGAGTGTCACATCAAACTAAGCTTTTGAAGCTCAGGTCTGGGTTCCTGAAATAGCAGGCACACTGACAGTTTTTTCCCCTTTTGCTATAACAGGTGGATTACTTTGGAGAAAACAATCTTTCTGCAAACCAAGAGGCTGACAGAGGCTACAGGCAGAAAGACAGAGCAGCAGCTCCTCTCCACTCATGAGAATTTGCCCCAAACAGTGCATTGGTGCAGGCAGACTCACACAGTTGGGCAGCTCCACAAGTCCATGATTTTGCTCATTGGCAAGAATTTATCAGTAACAGAAACACGATACTGAACCCAAAGTATCACTTATTATCTCTCTGCCCCCCCAGTAATACATCTTCATGGGAAAGAAAGAAAAAAAAAAACCAACAATAAAACAGATTAACAGCTCATTAATAGGTCTCCAGACCAGCTTCTCATCTTCCTTTCTCTGATGTCACACATGCTGCATGTCTCTGCTAATTTGAGACATCTCAGTGTACAGCACATGAAGGACCAGGCCCTAAACCCAGTTAAGTCAATAAAGATTCCCAGCCCCTTTCTCAGACTGTACTCTCTTGTACAAGGATCAAACCTTCAAGGCACAGTTACAGTGCACCAGCACATTCAGAACATCTCTGCGTCACCTAAAGAAATGGGCACAAACTGCTCCATCGCTTATTCCTGTGATAACACCCACACCTCAGCTCAGTGGGACCGTCATTTGTCTTGTTGCACAGACAGCCCAGACCCTGTTTGTACTGGTTTATATAAGCAAGGAGACAATAATACAGTTTATTCAGTGTGACAGTCTCCGTCTGAACAAGTCCATGACCAGCGGTGGGGACAGACACCCGCACTGACCCACTCCACAAACTGCTCTGGGCAGCGGCAGGATGATGGAGAACCCCAGGATGCATTTTACACAGTTGAAAACCTGTCACAACGGGGCAGATGCAGAGATAGCAGATGGAGCAATGACCAGCTATGTGACTCACAGTTGCAGTTAGTGAAAGATCCCAGCACAGCCTGCAATCAGGAGGACAGGAACGGATCATCCTTCCTTGACCAGCAGCTTGGGAGCTGTTTATTCAGCGAACATTTGATGTGAGCACAGGCATTCACAGCGCACGAGGCAACTGGAAAGATAAAGATGGTACTTCTCCAGATGCCACAGAGAAACAAAGACACAGAAGAAGTCCTGCCTCTGAACGTTTTAAGCTTTTATAGATAAGGGACAAATCCTGGAAATATTACACCATCACCAACTGATCCCATCATTCCCTAACAAGCATACCTTAAGATGTACATGACTGAGAAATATTCAAGGATATCATGAACTGCTGCATTAGAAGAGAAGGCCGAATATTGTACTGAAATTCAAATACAGGCTCTTTCCCTCTGTTTTAAGTTGAACTGGTTTCTCAACTACCATAGAAATTACCATACTTCATAGTACAAATGAGGACCGAGGGGAGGCTGAGGGAGCTGGGGCTGTCCAGCCCAAAGAAGGGAAGGCTTCTCCTCAAGGGGACAGGAATCTTATCAATGTATATAAATACCTGGAGGGAGGGAGCCAGGCTCTTTCCAGTGATGCTCAGCGACAGGACTAGAGGCAACAGGCACAAACCAAAACAGAGGAAGTTCCTCCTGAGTGTCAGGAAACTGTTTTTCACTGTGAGGGTGACCAGGCAGTGGCCCAGGTTGCCCAGGGAGGTTGGGGAGTCTCCATGCTTGGAGATATTCAAAAGCCATCTGGACATGGTCCTGGGCAAGTGGCTGTAGGTGACCTCGCTTGAGCAGGGGCTTTCACCAGACAGACCCCAGAGGTCCCTACAAACATCAATCAGTCTGTGACTCTGAGAAACGCAGATAACCAGGGAAATTGAATGACAACGGTAGAGCAAATTTCCACCTGTTAAAAGGCCTAAGTTTTGAAGCAAAGTTCCTGTTCTCACCGTCTACTCTCAGAAAAAGAATTATGCTAATCTTTCAGCAATTAGAAAGAGAAAAAAGTAATTGGTGGGGAGTTTACCACAGAGCACCATGACCAACCCATGCTGCGGCTGCTGCTCTGCTCTGGTGGTGCCAAGTGTATTTGGTTGTGATGCACAGCTCTTGCTGCCCCTTGGGAGAACTCTTATCACACCTTTAATGGCCAGGAACAGAGCATGCGCTCAGGCCACAATTACAGGAAGGGCTGGGTGCACTTTGCAGGCAGGCACAATCACAAAGGTACATTTCACTACAGGATTTGCTTAGGGTTTCTCTACTGGTGGAATCACACCATTGCAAATAGGAAAGCAAAGCAACATTAAGCCGATTATCCCCCCCCAACACCACTTCCAAAGGAGAGCCCCACATATTTGCAGAAGTACACACGTGCCACCTGGATATTCTCAGCCCCCAAAGATTCCAGCCTGACTTGCCTGGCTTGCTCTGGACCACTCGGCATGTGATAGCAGCCGCGCACATTTGGCAGAGACATTTTTAGAAACTTCCAAGCTATGAATTCACCCTTCCATTTTGGTAAAGCCAGTTATGTGGAAAGCATTTCCAAAGCAGAACTTCAACTACACACCGTATTTCCCCTCAATTCTTAGGGAAGGAAAACGACACTCTTCTTTTCCCCACAGACAGTTATCCTGTAATAATTCTGTATTTGCTGACGCTATCACTGATAACCAAATAATTACAAGTCAAATGAAGTCCTTTCAGCACAGTTATGCCACGTTAAATGATTTCCAATTCTTTCCCTCAGATCCTCATTTTATTGAAATCACTAGAAAGTGACTTTACTTGAAGTCATACATGAAAGTAAATGCTTAGAAAGTGGCCATCATGGGCCATACTGGGGAGATGCCCACAATCCCAGCTATGGCAACACAGACACCCAGCAGGCAGCTGCTCCTGCCCTCAGGCTTTGTACTGTGGCCACATAGGAACAGAGACCAAGATCCCATCTGCATCCACAGCTCCTTAACCACATGCTGGCAACCCAGCTAAATACCCAACAATGCCTTCAGGCTCCTGACACGCCAAGGGAGAACTTGCAGTTCTTTTCCCCTTACCCACAGGTGCTCAGAAAAAGCAAACTGATCTCAGGATGCTGGAATCCACAGACCTGACATAGACTGTCACAAACCAGCAAGGTCTTTGATAAATAATATCTAAATCTGCTGAGGCTTCAGAACTCCCCCATCCTCATCCCTAAATGGCTCCAGCTGCACAGCAAAACACCAATAGTCCTTTAAATGGCTCAACCCCCTTTGCTAGGAGGACACAAGCAGTTAACCACCACTCAGCTGATGAGAAGTTCATCAACCCACAGCTGTCTGATTGCTACCAGCTGCCTCAGCCCCTGAACTCCAGAGCAGGGAGATTTCAATCACTTTTTTTTTTTTTTTTAAGGTCATCGTAGTTCCTTACTCCTTGTTTTAAAGGAGTACTACTCTTTGAAAGAAAAAGAATTTCCCTGCAAGTGACATTTTGTGACAGTGTGACAAAGTGATTTTTGTTAGAATGAACCCCACTATCATCTTGCAGCAGCTACATCTGATACCTGTTTCCTGGGGGAGAGGAACAGTCCAGGTAGCACCAGGAGCACCATTGCTGGCTTTCGCTTGTGTATGAACCCTCCGGCACAACCCTGAATGTGTCTCCAGAACTTTCTCTCTTACTCTAAAGCTCCCCAAACACTTTCTGCAGCCCTGGTGCTCCTGGTCGCAGGAGGGCTCCAACCCTTAGCCCCCAAATCCCACCTGAGCCCAGAAGCACAGAGGGAGCAGAGGCCATCCTCTCTCACCATCCTTGGTGGGGCTGCTGCATTTGTCAGGGCAAACCTGGAAGGTGAAGCACCTAAGCAAATGGGACTTCCTTTCCACTAATTAGTGTTATACCAGCTTTTACCCTTTGAAACACAACCTCAGGCACATAGCAGAGGAGACACACCATCCTACATGCCTCAAAACCCATTTTCACATTCAAAGGTAGCCACAGAGACCAGCAGGCTGCCCCAAAGACAGATGATGCAAATAAAAATCCACCTATAGACATGAAAATACTGCACGGGCCCAACTTTCCACACTCCCTGGACAAACATTGTATCAGACAATGAAAAGCCAAGCACAAACACCTCTTCTTCCCATGGTACTGTTCCCGCTCAGCTATTCAAGATCAAAATATAGAGACATACCTCCAAGCCAGGGACAAAAACTGTAGATGAAGACAAAGCCAGACACCCCACTGCAGCCTGAAGAGATGACGTTTGAGCACACCCACTCAGCCATCCCCAGCTGTGGGTCATATGGGCTGATTGAGGCATCCCACCATGCCCAGGAGAGCTCCAAGGCACCTATCACCAGCTATGGCCCTACTCCAGCACCCAATCACCAAGCCAGGATGTCTGCTGAGGGACCACTTGGGGTAGCTAGTCCCAGATATTCAAGATTTTGCCAAATTGCCCTTCTTACCCCAAATTGGAAATATTATTTATTACGCTGCCTCAAGTGTTTATTTCTTTTCAGATCTGTGGTCCATCGGGATACTGGATGTTTTCTGGCTGCTTATGGAAGGTAACGGCTCAAGTACCAAGAGCTGCAGATTGACCAGTTGTGCCCAGGGAGGGTTTCTACCCTTCTCTTCTCCCAAAAGGCCCAGCTGTCCTTGATCTTTCTTTTCACTTATTTCCCTTGTCTCTAAGGGCTGTAAATTGACATCTGGTTTATACAGAGCAGGTAGGTATGTTTACAAACCAACTAGATTATTTTTTTTAATGAAATCCAGATGCAACAGGAAGTAAATGTCATAAGGAAGGTCCTTAGAAGTTATTTTCTGCCTTAGTGTTCCAGCAGGTCAAGGTCTGAAAGTTAAAATTTCAGTAACCAGATGAGAACAGAGCAAGACATTAAGCAGCAGACCTTTTCTTTTCCCCCAGATTGCTATTACGATCCCCATCCAAAAAATCATCCCTTTAAAACAAACTTTACTGAAATTCCCAGTGCTGTGAGAAAGCTGCTGGGTTTTTTGTTTGTTTGTTTGTTTTTGTTTTTTGTTTTTTTTTAAGGTCAATCTAGGTTCTGATGGGAAGGCCTTGCAAAGATAAACCCAGCGGAACTTCCTGCAGACAGTCACACCGCAGCGCTGCTCGCAGCAGAGCTCTCTCCTCTGCTTTGCCTCCCAGTATCTCCAAGATTAGCAACAGCCTATTTTTACATTGCATCTGCATGAGGGAGGAAATGCTGAGGCAGCCAGTGTTTGACCATCTGCAGGTACCGTGTTTCAGACAGATAAGACCGTGTTTTCCAGTTGGCTGAAAAAAAACATGAAGCGGCGCTGCTACATCTGGCCTAGGAGCAGTAAACAGGCTGTAAAAAGAGAATTTTATTTGACTGCTCTGAAGTTGCATAAAGTAGCGCTGTGCTGCTGACGTGGAAAATAAGAACTGCTGCACAGGAATTAATTTGAAATATATTTATAATCATAGAATCATTCAGGTTGGAAGAGACCCTTGGGATCATTGAGTCCAAACATCCCAAGTTCTCCCCTACACCATATCCCTTAACACAACATCTAATCTACTCTTAAACACAGTCAGGGATGGTGACTCCACCACCTCCCTGGGCAGCCCATTCCAGGGCCTGACCACTCTTTCTGGGAAGAATTTTTTCCTAATGTCCAGCCTAACCCTACCCTGCTGCAGCTTGCAGCCATTCCCTCTTGTTCTATTGCTAATTGCCCGTGAGAAGAGACCAGCACCAACCTCTCTACAATGTCCTTACAAGCAGTTGTAGAGAGTGATGAGGTCTCCCCTCAGCCTTCTCTTCCTCAAACTAAACAGTCCCAGTTCCCTCAGTCACTCCTCATAAGATTATTCTCCAGGCCCTTCACCAGTTCCATTGCCCTCCTCTGCACTCGCTCCACCCCCTCCAGATCTCTCTTGTGCTGAAGTGCCCAGAACTGGACACAATACTCAAGATGTGGGCTCACCAGTGCCGAGTACAGGGGGACAACCACCTCCCTACTTCTGCTGGTGACGTCAATGTAAATAATCTTCATGTCTTAAACTGTTTGTTTTTAAAGCTGTATTTTTCAAGACTGGGGAATGGCTAGACACACTTTATCCCCCTTTGCAAGCTTGTACCTATCTGTGCAGAGGGGCACAGAGTGGAGCAGGCTCCAGAGAGGGCAGGAGCCTGATGCTAGAGATGATACGTGTGAAATGCAGCTGGATGAAGCTTGCTCCATTGTGGCCCAAACTTGCAAATTACAGAACACTCTCTCTGTCAGCAGCCTGCTCATCAGAGCACTTCTTTTGAAGCTTGGCTTTTATTATTATTAAAAAGCACACATGTTGATTTTGTGTCATAAACCTTTTTTTAAGCTGAGTATTTCTCCCTTATTCAGAACCAGAACAAGCACATTGTAAATTTATTTCGATCTCCCTGTGGTTCTATATCCCAGGAGAGGCTATCAGGGAGGCTGCACCGCAGTACCAGGAGTAAAGGATATGGAAGAAGCCATATCCATTCCCCCTGGGACTCCCAGGGCAAGACACAGCTCCCCAGGCCCATGCAGTAGTGCCCTCTGCGGGACGTAACGATGCCAGTCCGGAGGTTTCCAAATCCCTTGCTACCACCTATCCCAGGGAGAACAGCTCAGGTATCAACTCTTCAGGCAGAGCCCATGGTTTGTAACTGGATTACAAATTCCAGCTTTCCATGTTTATGCAGAGAGCCACACAACCACCTTCTTAATAGTCCCACACTTCGGTTGGGATGACTGCAACCTTCTGCCACTTCTGTATTTAACCAAGCTCGTAGCAGCTGCCAGATAAAGTGCCAATCGTGACTGCTGATGAGATCTGGTAAATGAGTATTACAGACTAGATAATTGGCTGGTCACCTCTCCTCTCTAAATGGACTATTGAGAACTAACTACAAAGGTAACCAATCTCGAATTTCACATACACTTGTATCATAGAATCACAGAATGGTCCACGTTGGCAGGGACCTCTGGGGTCATCTAATCCGACCTCCCCACAGTCAGCAGGGACACCCCTAACTAGACCAGGTTGCCCAGGGCCTCGTTGAGCCTCACCTTGAATATCTCCAGGGAAGGGGCCTCGACCACCTCCCTGGGCAACCTGTTCCATTGGTTTACCACCATCAGAGTAAAGAACCTATTCCTAATACCCAATTTAAATCTGCTGTTCTCCAGCTTGAAGCTATTGCCCCTCGTCCTGTCACTGCAGGCTTTTGTAAACAGACCCTCCCCAGCCTTCCTGTAGGTCCCCTTCAGATACTGGAAGGCTTCTATTAGGTTTCCCCGGAGCCTCCTCTTCTCCAGGCTGAACAACCCCAGCTCCCTCAGCCTGTCCTCGTAGCAAAGGTACACCAACCCCCTGAGCATTTCATGGCCCTCCTCTGGACCCGCTCCATCAGGCCCATGTCCTTCCTATATTGAGGGCTCCAGACCTGCACACTGTGCTCCAGGTGAGGTCTCACCAGAGCAGAGCGAAGTGTCAGAATCACCTCTCTGGATCTGCTGGCAACACATCTTTTGATGCAGCCCAGGATGGGACTGGCCTTCTATTAACTGAGAAAAGATGAACCGTATGAGCAAGGAAAACTTTGAAACATATAACTCAGCAGTATTTTGCACATCTGAAGTATTAAGTGGACTTTTATAAAGAAAAGGAGCCAAAGGGCTTGTGATCTCAACAGACTGGCAATGTAATTCTCAAATACATTGCATGAATTAAGAGTAACAAAAGGGGTCCCATTTTCGCTTTGTTCAGTGCCCTGCCAAGGCCGGAGGAGCAGAGCCAGACTGCATGTGTGCTGTGCTCCCAGAAAAACCAATCCATAAACAACCACTGCTGTTAAGAAGAACTTTTACACTGGAAGTTGTTCGGGCTCTTTGAATCCATTAGACTTTGTTTTTAAACAAAATTCAGTTTACGTGGCCACAATAAATAATTTATTAATGGAATGTAAGCAAGTTTCTCTCTTCCACCCTTCCTCTTACTCAGCACCTTACACACAGATGTCAAAGCAGCTCCCAGTCCAAGCCAAGGAAAAAAAGTTAATTTCAAGACAAAATTAAGAAAGGTTGAAAGTTAAGACCGGCACCTTTGAGTGTCCAGTTCCACAAGTGTTTGTCTGGTTTCCCAAACCTACAGGCAAATTGGTGTTTCTTCTTTCCACACCTTGATCGATCCACCTGCTTCTTCCCGACTCGCGCTCTTCTAAGCTGTTCTTAGGCAGGTCGCCTGCTCCACAGGGACTGTATGAAAGTCATATTGTTATTATGCCATCTCTCTCTGATCTTTTTTAATAGTTCAGTTTAAGTTTGGAATCTTACAAAAATGGAAAGAGTCTTTTTTTCAAAATATAGAGCACCGTGGCCAGGAATAAGGCAAGGGCGAGAAAGATTAGCAGCTTGTCCGTCAGTTCCCTGCGATTGTACTTGGTTATTAGCTTTCGCCCCAACTGAATTGTCCCAGACATGGACTTAAACTCTTCATTTGCTTCCAGGATGGTACGTGAAGAATTGGCTGAAATTAAAGGGAAGACAAAAAAAATTAAATCAGCCTGTTGTGCTTCAAAGACACATGACAAAGGACATAAGCATGTGATATCTGGCGATACATAAAGCGTCTGTGAGGTCCTTCTGCGTCAGACTGACTTATGGGTAAGGTAAATGC
The DNA here is from genome assembly GCA_013400555.1 of Jacana jacana. NCBI lineage: Eukaryota > Metazoa > Chordata > Aves > Charadriiformes > Jacanidae > Jacana > Jacana jacana. The sequence continues at coordinate 176,005 of VZTM01022912.1, read as the reverse complement.
AGCCTGTGTTCTTACAGAAGCTTTCACAACTCAGTAGCCCTCATGTGCAAAGGAAAAATACCAAACAAAAGAAGAGCACTGAATGGCTTAAAGGCCCTATGTCCTGTTTGTGAATTTTTAGTTTTTAGGCTACCAGATCAAATCTGGTTGTCATTTTTATTAATAAAATCAGTGCTATCTGGGAGCTCACTGGAAGCAGAATGAAATAAGAATGGTGCTAGATTCACCAATTTTAGGAGAAAGAAATCACCACCCCTATCAGCATCAGCTCTAGCAATAGCAGGACAGGTCAATTTTTGAATACTTGGATTGCACAAATGGATCTGTTTCCCCAAAGTGGAACAGTAAATTACTGTGATTCAGCAACACATCTTTTGATGGAAAAAGCAGTGGGCAGCAGTAAGAGATCCTTAGTTATTCAGCTCAAACAATTTGAACAGGTTTTAATAGTTATTTTTGACAAACATAGTTATTTTGGTTTTTTTTTTCCCTAATAAAAAAAAGAGGAAATCAACCAGAGAAAAAGTGTGTTGATTGATCTGAACTAAAGACAGAATTTGAGAATATGCCAACGTTGCAAGAAGGAACATCTGTCCCCTTCAAATTCTCTTTCCCTGTGAGAAAACAGACAAGCAAACAAACACCCCAAACTCCTCAGCTCCTTCCTCCTTTCAAATTACTACATGAAAGCAAAAGCCCAGGAGTCCCCTTCTACTTATATTACAGAATGCATGTCCTGTAGGACAGTGCATGTGGGTTTATCACTCTGTACTGAACTGACTGATTAAAGACAGGCCAAACTCCAAGCGTGTCTGGTTCACGAAAACAAGCACAGTAGAAATATGTTTGTAATATTTTGCAAACCACTCCATCCCATCTTAAAGAGGCATTTTGATCAAAGTGGAAATAAAAAAACCTGTTTCCCATCGTTAATGACAAAGCAGAGCTTCCCTGCTTCACAGCTGCATTTATTCACTGCGTACTACGAAAAAACTTGCTCAGAAAAAAGGGTATTCTAACCACTGATTCAGAATTTGCAGCTGGGTTTTGTAAATGACCTTTGATAGCTTTTCCCTTGATGAACGCCAAGCACTATTCAGTCAGAATCAGGGTGAAAAAGTGTCTGTCAAATTGTCTTTTTAATCAGAGAAGAACCATGCTTCTGTATGAACAAACTGCTAAGCTACCATCCTCAGATGGAGGCAGAAAACAAGGAGGGCAAAAGCTGTGTTATTTATCCTCATCTTTAAACTGTTCTCTCTTCTGCCCAAAAGCACAGCCAGTAAGAGGCCCAGGCAACACAGATCCAACTTGTAAATGCTTCATGAATCACCAGTTCTGACAGGTCACTTGATTTATTGTCTTAGGAGTCTGAGCCAAAGAACTGGGTGAAATCTTGGTTTCACAGTCCCTGATGCACCGCTGACAGAGCAAGTGACCTTGGGTTCAAGTCACTTGATCTCCTTGTCTCTTAGTCATCCCAGCTGGAGACTGGGTGAAAACAGTGTTCCAGCCATACTAAGTTTCCCCTGTGTACGGGCCTGTACCTCTGCTTTCATCTTCTCTGCTATGACCAAACTCAGGCCAGCACAGTTGCACAGAGTAACACCAAACGTGCTCTTAACACTGTGTGAACTCTCTTTGCTCTTACAACTGATTTATGAGAAACTAACCCAAAAGCTCCTCATCCTGCCCCCTTTCCTATTCATAAACATGAAAAAGAAACTCCAACAGCTCCACACAACATATATTATTCTTCTGGTTTTGTCCAACTGTTGGAGGAGTTCTGCTGGGCAGTCCTTTATCAACATACGTTCTCCTGTAGCAAAGCAGGTTTCCACTATGCTCCACAACATGCCAGTTTGCCTCCCCCCATCCTAATAAAACTGGCAAGAGGTGCTTCAATCATCCAATCCATACCCAAACACCCCGATAACACCTGTACCTAGGGTTTGCACAGTCTCCTCACTCTGCTGGACTTGCTGCGACATCATCCTGCTAATGCTCATCAGACTCTCTGTGATGTTACCTGCACTCTCGGCCAGACTTTCTTTTGTAGTCTTCCTGAAAAAGAAAGGGTAAAAGTAAAGCAAAAAGGGATAAAATTACAACTTTGGGTACTGTGGGGAAAATGCTGCTGCCAGGGATCTTAGAACAGAGCTTAACAGCAACCAGACCTGCCAATATAAAAAAGGCATGACTGGGTTTTACTGCATGAGAAATTCAGATTATCTTTACTAAATAGTCAAAACAAATATCAAAAAATATTGAAGTCATGAACCAAAACCACTGCTAGTGGCTCAGAATCTCACTGGAGCCTATATTTCACCACTTATTCATCCATGCCTATACAACTTCATGAGCTGGTATTGAAGCACTGATAGAAACTACCACTTTATTATCCTCGGTCTCCAGTTTGTTGCTTCATGATACCAAATACAGCAACTTTTCAATACAGAAATTATGTAAGCTTACACCCAGCTCTGCACATGAAAACTGCTTGCATAATGATCCATTAATTGTTTATAACCCTCTCTGGAATTCATGTAGAAGATGGTCAGAACATCTATGAAGGCTAACTTATCCCCTTTTCCACTGAGACATGCCAATGCCAAGAAAACCTGAAATTATCAAAATCCTTAATGGTTTAAACGTCCACAGAAGGTAAATGCACTCATCCAAGAAAAGCTTTATTTCAGATACAATTAAGTAACTTAAAAACATCACATCACTTCCATTTAGAACTAGTGAATATAGTTCTGAACACACTGACTAAATCTCGGATTGTACAGTGGGAAGGTCTAATACCTTTGTCTTAAGGAGTCTCTTCCATGCAGCAGTTGATCTTTCTCAGAGTTGTCAATAGCAATTTTGCAAGCCAGATTTGCCTTTCTCCAAGCTGCTTGATTGCTGAAATAGCAAGAGCACGATGTTGGAACCAGACAGCAACACATCTGAATCAAAAGCAATCTTGACAAAGCAGTCACTGCTGTAAATGAGCACCCCAGATACATATGTGGACTTTCTCTATATTACACCACAGGATAACAATATGCTGTCCTGTCATTTCTTTTCCTAAGTCTATGATTTATGGAGCAAGGGAAGAAGAAAACTGTCCCCACTGTCACAGGACAGAATCCCACCAGCTGTCAAATGACAGACTCTCAAGCCACCTACCTACATGCTCAACTGCTCAAAAGAACAAACTGTTCTGGGAGTCAGGGCAGGAGAGAGGAAAGGAGAAGGCAGTCCTACCCTTTCCATCCCTGATCCTCTCTTGGTCTTGGGCAAAACATCTTGTCAGCAACTGTTATTTGCAAACAGGATCTAAACGATGCTGTACATAAGTCAGATTATCTCTGGTTGCAGCAAATCTGCAAACAGCACCAGCCGCCTGATCACCTCAGCATTTGTTTCTTATGGTTTTCCACTTCCCGCAGTAGGGCTTGTTTCTCTGACTCTTTATCTTGCTCCTTCGCCATCTGTTCCAGCTCCTTGGGAGGAAAACAGAAACACGAAAAACTGACCAACCACTGCTGCCACCTGGAACTCGCACCCCACACAGCCCCCTGGGAGTGAATCAACGGCCTTTTGATGGAAAAAGCAGTGGGCAGCAGTAAGGACCACTGACCCCATAAACCCGCACCCCACAGCCGGGACTACTGGTCCCATAAATCCGCACCCACAGCCGGGACCACTGACCCCATAAACCCGCCACCCCCACCTCAGGTAGCCTAAAGTAGCACGGCCACAGTGGCCGCCTCCGCCCGGGAGCCTCACCTGGATACGGCCACGGAGATGGTGGAATTTCTCCTTCACGGCGGCGTTGAGCTCCGTGAGGGCGCTGAGCGGCCCCGGGCAGTCCCGGATGTCCTGGAAGACAACAGCCAGGTCAACGCGGTCCGCGGCCGCCATCGCCCGGCCCAGCCCAGCCGCGGCTCTTGGCAGCCGCCCCGCAGCCCTGTCAGGGGGCACACGCCGAGAGGGCGAGCGGCTGTACCTGCACGGCCGCCTTGATCTCCAGGTCGAACTTGACGATCTCCTGGTGGCAGACCCGCACCGGCACTGAAGCAGCGGCCGCCATCTTGGGAGGGGAAAGGAGGGAAGGCTGCGGCCTGGCGGGCGGGCGCCCTCTTGCGGGCTCTGAGGAAAGGGGAGGCGGCCCGGCCCGGTACCGCCCGCTGCGGAGAGCTCCCGGAGAGCCAGGCTGAGGGGCCGGGTGCTGTGGCCACGGGCAAGGGGTAGTTGGGTTCAACGAGACGGCGAACGTTGTTCCCTCAGCCCGGTAAGGTCTCTGAGCCTCCGCAGCGAGAAGGACGGCGGGCGTGTAAAGCGGCTGTGGCGGGGAAGGTGTGTGTGTGTGAGGTGCCTTCTGTGCCCTTTGGGAGGAGGCACTTTGGCCTTTCCCACAAACTCCTGCCGTGTCTTCCCTCCCCTGCTCTCATACCGTGCTGTGCGACAGCCCAGGCCGGGCCAAGGCCCGCAGGTGTTACAGGTGGAGACCGCCGAGGCTGTGGCAGAGGACCTGGGGTGCTTCTCCTGATGGCCCCACCGTGCAGACCCAGCAGCCTTTCCCCAGGGGGCTGAAAAAACAGTTTAATCCTTTCCCCAGGGGCCTGAAAAAGCAGCTTATTCCTTACCCAGCCATGATCCCTTCCAAAAGAAAGCCACCTCAGTACCAGTGCACTGAGGGCATTTACTCTGAGGGAGCCCGCGCCATTCGCCACCCTTCCACACAGACAATGACTCCAGACGGTATTTCCTCCACAATTTTTATTTTAAATTACAAAGGATGTTGCATACATTGATGAATTTGTATCTGAATAGAAGTGCTAGGGATCAAGGGTGACAGAGTAAACAAAGTCAATAGTTTAATTGTGCCTCTTTTCAAAAAAATAAAAACTGCACAACTATTAACCAACATTAAACATTGCAACTCTTAACAGATCATGCTTTTAACAGGGTAAATTTATTTTTTAACAGAGACAAGACTTTCTGTAAGTTTTTCTGAGCTCCAGTTGGAAGTTGATTATAGAATATCAATGACAGTGTTACAATCATGACCCCAAGCGTAGGCAGAACAGAACGCCATGTTTTGTTTAAAATACTTTTGTTTGGTTTGGTTTTTGCTTGTCAACCCCCAATGTCCGCGTGTGCCACCAGCCTCAAGAGTTCACTCAACCACAAATACTGAGCAGGTAGTTTTCCCCAGACATAATGTGCTGGGGGCATGGATGACTCAAATCAGAATGTGTGAATATCCACCTTTATAAGAAAGATTAATAAAACTCAGTGGTACCAGTAGCTTCTGTTGCTTAATCAGAAGATTTTGACAGGGTGGAGTGTGCTTTGGCCAATACCAAATCTGATCCAGAAGTTTTCCTTACAGTAGCCAGGTAACTCACCCAAATTTGATTTACTCAGATACCCGACTGCAAAATATTCGTGCACTCAAGAAAACCTCTGAAATCTGATGTTATCTAAAAAATTTGGAGTTTTGTTTTGTTTTTTAATTAAAAAAACCCAGAAAAGCGTGGCTTAAAATAGTTTGTCTCCACTTTTAGCTCCACAGCTTGTTAGAAAGACAATAAATGCATAGTCAGTATTTGCTCTTGTGGAAGGAAGTTCATGAATGTCCAAGAGGCTGAGGGTTATAATGCAGTGAGCACACACTTTATCACACTGGAAGCCTTGGGGGAAAAAAAACCCATGGCATATTTGAAATGTAAATTGTAGAAAGATTGAGATGTTTTTGTATGCTGCAAAGAAGATATAACCTAAAAGTGCCATCTTTCATTAATGACATTATGAATCCCAATTTATATTAAGAGATCATAAAGAGTGGTGTTTTCTCAACGTACTAATGCCCTTAATACAGTTACAAGACGAATCAGTCACTGACGCAGTAACTGTTTGAAATGTACTTCAAACCATCCCTGTGGTAAACAAAATAAACCTCAGCTGTGTGCAAGGCTGTGTCAATGAGCCAAGACCACATCTAGCAGCACACTTCACTAGATGATTCCAACTGAAGCCTCCAACTTAAAAATAAAATCATGATTAGACGCATTCTTGAAATTCAGGTCTCAAGGCCAAATACAGATCCTAACATTCACTGTACATAATTGGGTTATGCCTCAACAGAATTTCAGGAAGACTAGCAAGCATGTTTGAGGAACAGGATTGCATTTGCTATTTCTGATGAAGGCAACTTGTATACAACCCTTTGGAATTCTCCTGATCAAGCCTTTTAGAGCTTTAAAAAAATAGCTATGATTAAATGATTTACGGAAAAGAAAAGCACATCCAGTATTTATATTTTGTGAATAAGCTAACTGTCTTATTAATGAAGGCAAATATCAGATAAATATTTGGGGGATAATTTTAAAAAAAATAGTAAGCGACACCAGTATATTTCACAACTGTCTGGTTGCTTTTAGATTAGTTAAAAGACTCTTCATTTGGTTTAGGTTTGTGGTTGGTTTTTTTTTGTGGTTGTTTTCTTTTTTTTTAAAAAAAAACCTTTTTCCTGGCCCTCTTAGTACGGAAAAAAGTCTATCTATAAAGAATTAGGAACTGAACACAGCTGAGCCTGATTCTCACATCAGCTTTACAGCAATGCAACTTCATTAAATCACAATGATTTCAACTGGTATGATAAGAAAATCCAGCCCATCCACACGTAAACATAGCTTTAGTAGTAAGTCTCTCTCATCCAAAAAAAAAGGACTCACCAAGTATCAGTAAATGTGTTCAATAAACCATAAAAGGAAGCGTTAGCAAAAGGGGTTTAGGGCTAAAAACCACCCTTTGTGAGCACCCCCACATTTTGCAAGGCCATTCAAAATCTGGTCTTCCACATAAACACAGAAGGACAACTACCTGGAGAAACTGAAATCAGATCTATCCAGACTTATCTTAAGGATGCTTCTACCAGTTCCGATTCAATTTCAGAAGGGTTAGGTTTGAAGAGTTCAGAGGGAACAAAAAACAGTTAGTTCTAGATGTACAAGTAAGGCACAATATAAAGCCACATCATCATCTGTCATGAAGGAAGTAGGAAAGGACGAGAATCATACATGGTACAGCAGAACAAGCAGTCCATCAATTCAAAGTGTGGCACCTAAGTTCAGACTGACAAGATCTCAACAAGAGCAGCTATGACAGCATGCTTTTAATATGGAAACAAATTCTAGAGAGTCCAGTGTATCAGAAAAAGGAAGAGCTTTTGTTTGGATTAAATAAAAAATGTATAATTGGTTTTGGATATAGGATTAAAAGTGAATATTCACAATGCCTACACTCCAAACAAAAAAAATCCAGGACTTCATTAAGATCCACATACCATGTATGAACACTGAAAATCTTTAGAAAATGCTCTTCTCTAAAGATCATCCAAAAATGCATGCCACAATTGCCAAAAAACAGAACATGTACATTTGTTGGGTTTTATACCCTTATAAGATTTTTGTTTGTGATAAGTATACACTAAATGTATATATTTTAATGACACTAGAGGAAGCAGATTGTTACTGGCATTAAAGTACAACCATTTCTAGACGGTTTAAATGCCACAGAGTCCCCTGGTTAAAATGTAAAGCTGCACAGCTTGCCTATGTCACCTTTATAATAAAGTTAAACCAGCAAAAGGTCTTATCTTTACTCTACATTTTACTGCCAGGTTTTATATCAAGTATCGCTGCAGCATTCTGACCAGCCCAGAGTTAGCAGCAAGTGGCAGGAATCATATAAAACGCAGTTTCTTTTTTTTTGTTGTTGTTTTCCTTTTTTAAACAAAGTGCTTTTCTAAGATATACATACATATAAATAGGTACAAAATAAAGTGTCAACATTAAAAAGCTCAACTATTTAAAAGCTTTAACTTAAAATAATACATAGAAAACACTGAAATGCAGGGGTATGGAATTCACTAAGGATTCAACATCTACTTTGAAATGCTAGACCAAAATCATATTCTGGTTTTCAGACAAAAATATAAAGTTATGTTTGCCCAGTATTTCCGAGCAGTAAAAAAAGGGGCTTTTCAATACCATGTCAGTTTAATTTGTCACTACAGTTTGTACCCGATTGCAAAACTGCTCTTTTAATATTTAGAAACGCTGCCCTGGCGACAGTTTGGACACAGCGTGAGGACCTCTTGTATCTGAACAGCGCATTAACGCCGTTCATCTGAAAGGAACACCAGTATCCTCATCTTGGTAACAGACGTGGCCTGAATTTCACAAGAGACATTCTTTGTCGGGGTTTTATGGGCCATATGCATCTCCGGAATAACTGCAATGGTGGCAATAATTACAACAGCAATGCATCTGACCCACGGTGTAAAGCAGCAGCCAACTCTCACCTCACCCTAAAAACAACAACAAAAACACCTGAAACAAACCCACCCACATTCCACTCGGATTTTGCAAGTCTTAAGTGGATTTACAAAGTTTTGCCTAAATTGCCCTGGGTATTAGTTCAGTCTCTTGTAGGAAAGACTTTCTGCACAGCTCAGTAGTGGTATTTTGACTTCCTCCTCCCTTTTGAGTCTTCCAAAATATTTAGGTTCAAAGTAAGCTGTTGTGCACACACACAAGCATGTGGCAGGACTGCCACCTTCATCAGCCACTCTTACTGCACTATTACCGATTCGGACTTGTTTTTATAGTACAAGCTTGGCTATAAAAATACTCTACTTATAAACATAAAAAGGAATCACAGTACAAACAAACTTAGACAAACTAGAAATGAAGTGGAGAAATTCCCCAAAGGGAGCGGGGAGAAAGCCTTCATAGACTTTTGCATTTTTTTTTCAGCAGCTACATTTGAAAATATTTGGTATTTCTATTTTCAGTAAACAGTGTTGTCATCTTTAAATAGGGAGAGAAAGAACAGGGAGGGAAAAGGGGGAGGGGGGGTCCATGAAACCAGAGAATGATCTTGCCTTGAGATAAAGGACTTTCATCAAAGGCTAAAGCTTTTAATCTGGACGTTAACACTGACTACAAAGCCAACTCTTATTAGCAGAAGGGCAAATAAGAACTGTGTGTTAATATTCCTCAATCATAGAAACTACTGAATTAACAATAATAAGTCACATATAAGTTTGAAGAAGCTAGTTTCGAAATACCTGTACAAAAATATAAAAGACTATAAATTTTTTTTTCTTTTGTTTGAAGCCTGTGTTGATCCTTGGAAACATCACATGCATAATAATACATCAACTGGAAAAGTGGCAACTAAGGAATTAGATATTTGTAGCTCTTGTTTCTCTTTACATATATACACATTACAATAAAAATAATTTTATTTTGGTTGTTTGGTGGAAGTATACTACAACAAGCTAAATATTTTTTTAAATTCTCAAAGTTGAAAACTATTTTACCAATAGCTTACTAAAATCCAAATATATTAAAATCTCCTACAGTAAGTGCAGAGAAAAAAGATGTAAAGACTCCAAGACGGCCACCAACTTATCTACCATGGAAGCGAACTACAAAAACAGCAAAATAATATTGTTATGTATGAATGCTCCTTCTGTAGATAATTGGACCCAAACAAAAAAATTCACAGTTCAGTAAGATCCCTAACCCTGACCTTTAATTTTTTTTTCTTTTTTTCATTTGTTTTTTACATTCAGTACAGTATCATATAAGCTGTGCAAAACTTTACTTAGACTGGCAGTTCGCCATATCAGTTGCATTTGTCTTTGGTACAAAAATAAACAATCGCATTAATGTGCAAGTATTTGTTTTCTTCCGGCCAAAGTACCGAAATTGAGTTTTCTAGAGCCATCTTTTATACAATACATAGACTCTGTGGCATATATCTACATTTTCAACATATTCCTATATACATTCAAAAATTTTAAGAGCTGGAACAAATACATTAAAACCTATAATCCTACCATCTATACAACTTGTTTTTTTCCCCTCAGGGTTTTCTTCATACAAAACTTTACCAGCTTATACTGATAGCTCTCCCCTCAAAATACAAGGCACAAAGATTATGCTTTTTTTCTCTTGCTTGCGCAGACATTTAAATACTATACTAAGCTCAGAAAATTAAAGTCTTATATGGCACACTAGCTCTAGTGCCATGTGTGCTATGTACAAGTTAATGGTTGCAAAGAAAGCTCACTATTTTAAAAAGAAAAAAAGAAATCCAATTTAAAAAAAAGAACAACAGAAAAAATTTCCCTAAATTGACAGCTTTATCAAAAAAATGCTTCCTCTTATTTCACTTGGAGCATAAACCTCTCATTATGTCTGCCATATACTAAAATTTTTTACTAGCAAAACCATGGTTTTGCCTATAAAACAAAAGTGATATATTCTGGTCCTAGATAACTTCATTTTAAAAAGAATCCTCATCTCTGCATTTAAACTTAAAGCAGCCTTGAAACTATTTGGTTTATGCTCCAAAAATGCTATTAAGCATTTTATATCATGCTTTGATTTGTTGTACTACATTGTTATTTAAAACCAATGGAACCTAACTGTAAGTGTTTCCGTAACGCTAAACTGCCATGCAGACCAGAATGCCATTTACAATGAAGTACTTGACAACACAGGTAGAATCTGACCAATGAGAACAGCTGGAGTCACGTCTTAAACTTTTGACATTGGTATTCGTAGCCCTACTAGGCCACCGGTGGGGTCTCCTTCTGCAGTCTTCTCTAAAACTTGATTCACAAATTCTGATGTCTGTCCAGCCACGGGCAGTCCTAAAAAGGGAAGGGAAGGAAACGTCCTGTAAGGTTACTACTCATTGCACGGATTTGTGCAGTCCTGCAGATGACACAAAGCCAATGAATGCTTTGGTTAGTAAGCACCCCAAAGGCACAGACAACTAAAATTAGGAAGTGCTGTTTTCTTTTCTCTAGTCCAGAAACTGTTTGCAATCTAACATGTCACAGAGTGTGGGTCTCTTCGCATGCACGCATTGTTTCCTGCTTACCTAGAGTGTCTTTAATAAGCACATGCAACTTTTGTTCCATGTTGATTCCTCTGTCATCTTTAGGTACCTGCACCCGATTAACTATTTCTTGTTTAATGGAGTTTATCACAAATAGTAAATTATCTGCAAAGGAAAAAAAACAACAAACCACCCGGATTACATTTACAGCACACTGCCCACCGAGCAAAAGAGATCCACAGTTGTCCACACACTGTTATTTGTATCAGAGGTGTCACATCACACTGTAAAATTAAGATGTAATACTTTACAGCAAAGGAAAAAAAACAACAAACCACCCGGATTACATTTACAGCACACTGCCCACAGAGCAAAAGAGATCCACAGTTGTCCACACACTGTTATTTGTATCAGAGGTGTCACATCACACTGTAAAATTAAGATGTAATACTTTACATCT
>VZTM01022912.1:144680-162182 GCA_013400555.1 Jacana jacana | reverse complement strand
TCATCTATCTGCTCTCTCACCTTCCATGAAAACACTCTGCTGCCTGTATCTGCTTATGTTCCACACTCATGGACTTTACCACCCTATCAATTGTTTGCCCTGTGGCTAAGTAAGCTGCTCCCAGTGGAAATACCTTGTTATCTAGGGAACAGGCAAACTATATCTCCAAAGTGCCAGTTGTCCCGCTTTTTGAGAAACTGGTAAATAACCCATTGCAGGAACTGCCACAATGAAGCAGGTTCTCGAGGCAAAAATGAGTTAGAACTTAATTGAACAGTTGCAGTAATCCAAATTTACTCATCCATGCGGCCTTATCTAATAGATACCTGGAAGCCAGCTTGTTCTTTTCTTTTCTTGACCGTGGTCTGGCAGTTAAGGGAAGTTCACTGACTGGTGTCAGGTCACTGATCACCTTGTTCAGCTTCCTCAATTCATTACCAATCTGTAGAAGTTTTCTGGGGTTGGGAGTCAAGTCTTCTACATCAGTCCTTCGTGACTTCTTTGCTGCGTATTTTCCTGTTTTAAATATGCAGAAAATTGGGTTGGGAAGTGACGCAATGCATACACAAAACTGAAAAAATTCTTAAATATATATATCTTTTGGGTGCAGTTTAAGTTCCTTTGTGCATTACAAGAGAATAGACTGGAACCATGTGATCCCTATCAACATGATTTCACAATAGAGAGAGCACTTCCAGGCAAACTGCTTTGTACAATTCGTATTATATCCAGATCAGATAACAGCAAACACTGCTGGCCAGGCTACTGGGTGTGAGACAGCATAGACACAACTCTGCTGAAAAACATACGTCAGAAGTTCAAACCCAGTTGTTCTGCCCCAACTGTAACTTGCTAACGCCTGTGTTCAGCCAATAGATCCTCTTGCACACTCAAGTTGATTAAACTGCCAAATAACCTTATTACTATTAAGAAAGACTGTTGAGGCCGAGTACTGAAACAATCTTCAGTGATGCTGAACTTAAATTATCTACATAAAGGCTAGTTAATGCCCTTTATATGTATTGGAAACTACTTAAGGCCTGGCTTTCCTGAGGAAATACACATATTCAAGACAAAAATCTTTATTCCTTAAGATTCTCTGCCAGTGGTGTCAGTATTTTTCTGGATTTCTACTTGTATGAAACCCCCACACACAACCTGCCCCAGAAATATTTATTAGAGAGCTGATCATTTAGCATGATTTATCTGAGATGGTAGTTGACCTCGGTACATGTCTGTATATGAAAATAAAAAAGCACTGCATGTGTTATATTCTGTAACTTCTGGATGTTAAATAGTGTTTGACCCTGCAAATCCCTTCCATGTGCACCTGACTTAAAGGTCACTTGCTCCTCCAAGTGTCTGGTGGGACTGAGTCCTCAAGGCACGTTTGGTTATTTGTTGTTTAATAACAAGTATAGATATAAGCCTGCATAAGAAGGAACGGCAATAGGGACTTTAGGTACTGATATTTCACTGCAAGATAAAAAAGCATATAAAAGCTAAGGATATTAATTTTTTTTTCTTCCCTGAATAAATCTACAAGCGGCAACAACAAGAAGATCTTTTGGGTTAACAGAAGGTAAAATGCCGTGTTAAAATCAAGTGCCATTTTCAATGTAATGGAATGTTAACATTACAACCAGGGAAGCTGGTTTAATTTTCTACTTCAAAGCAAAAATCAAATGGAGCAGCTTCCCAAAGACAAGAAAACAAACATTACTTCTAAGGGTGGTTTGCTCAGGGAGATGTTAGTCATGTGCAGTACAGCAAATTGCTAATCAAAAAGTTATAGGAATAAAACACAGTTATTACACCAATTGAAGTTTCTAAGAGTATTTTAAAGAAATACTTTATTCACAGAAAAGTAACTACTTCTCTGCGCTGCATTCACTTCGGTGGGAGAAACAAGGAGGGAGGCGCAAAAAGAGACAGTTATGCCTTATTGCTTGTCCTTCCTTTAGTTCACGCTGCAGTTAACCTGAACTTCGCATCTGAGATCATTTCCAGCTCACTCCCAACACAAGCCAGACCAAAACTAACAGCTACAAGGAGCAAATACAGTCAAGCGACCCATCCAATATGTTTACAGTGTCGCACTGAGAAAACTTCAAACTCTTGGAGTTTCCACTGAAAGCCCTTGGAAAGTTACAATTCTCAATTCATCCACCTTCCTCTAGAAGAAACCACACTGAAAGTTACTACTGTGTGTCCACTGTGCCCTCCTTGGACACCGTGCAGAACTCTGCTAATTGAGCAACAGACTTACAGTGTTTTAATGTTGTATTTTCATGGCCAAAACATGACTTGCAAGCAAGTTTGGTTACTGAAGGTGTTGCAACAGAAGGCACTGACTTGTAACGAGGACTCCATTCTTACCATGATGGAGCCCGTTCTTCTGGTACATGTTACTTGGTAGCGTGTCGCGATTCCACTCGGACGGCCTCAGCATCCTCTCTTGTTGCGATGGTGTTAGTTGCTCGCTGTACTCCCAGAAGTACCTCCGCTTGCCTCTTTTCCGAGGGGCTATTGCAGTCATTTCTTTTAAATCCTCCACAGAATCATTTTCATACCCTGAAAGGATGCATTGCATTGCTTATATAATGTTGAGGAAACTGTTTCTAGCCCTGTACCAGTGGACTGCGTATTCAAGTCAAGAGCAAAACCACCGATGAGGCATATTTTACATTATCTTGGTTTCCAGCATCAGCAACAACTGGGTACTTGTGTTAAACCAGGGGCAGACACTGAGCCAGTGATGGTGCTTCATTACTTGAATAGAGACAAATTATTTATGCATTGAAAGCCCCCTTATGTTCTCTGACCCCTTAAGCTCCATTGCTCTTCTGCTCTTCTCCCCTGCAATCCCACCACTGCAAAGTACAGACAACAGCTGCTGGAGAGCATTCTTCTATCCCTACCATTTTCTCCATGAACATAATCCTAATTCGCCTCCACATTTTAATTAATCTCTAGTCAAAAAGTGTGGAAACAGATAATAAAGATGGATTTGCGAAAGACTCATAAAGCAAAATTATTCAATCATAGAATATTCTGAGCTGGAAGGGATCCATTAGGATCACTGAATCCAACTCCTGCTCTTCCTTGTGTCTGAATACCTTTGGGAAATAAATCAAACCACCTGACTCTATTAGAAGGGGTCTCTGGTATGAGGACAACGACCTAAAATCTCTAGGAAACGACCATCTAAATTGAAAGGATCTGGACAGGAGCTGTTCAACCTCTTCCTCACCTCTTCAGTGAGATGAAGAGAAGTGACTGACAATAAAGCTACACAATATTTTAGAGGTATATTATGATGCATTTGATGTGACGAACTGTCGTGAAGTACATGGAAACTATAATGCCACTATCCACACTCCATAAATACTTATACCATAATTATGTAAACACAGCAACAGGTTCTGAAATCTTACCTATGCTTTAGAAAATAAAGACAACCTCTACCAAGGTTAAGACCCCAACCATTGCATAGCCTTTTGTACTAAAATACTATATAGTAGTTTACATTTTCTATAGAAAAGAATGCATTTCAAAACATCCCATACGCTGATGGAGCCTATAGGAAAGCATACCCCTGAACAGACCGGAAGCTTAAGAAGCCTTGACCACATCTGCTTGAGCTCTGCTTCACCTTTTAACAGCAGCACAAAGAGCACTTCCTTCTTTTTAAACAGTCTGTTCAATAACTCAGTTTGCACTTGAAAAACCAGGTGAAAGAGAAAAAACAAACTTTCTTGCAAGGGTCTTGTCTGACTTTCACCTATAATGCAAGGTATGAATAAAAGTAAGGTTTGCACAAGGATGAGATCTAAAAATCTGTTTCTAATAATTTCATCAACTCACTTTTATTCTCTATGTTTATTAAAAAGGCTGAATTTTAAAGGCAAATCAAACAGTGAAACATGCTTTATAAAACATTTTTTCTTGTATAGCCAAAATGATGATAAATTAGTTTCAAATGCCGTATTTTTAACTGTACTCCCATTTTACACAAATGCTATTTGATGCAAGTATCAAAGTACTCTTTAGAACCCCACTTTCCACTTGAAAAAAACACGTCAAGCTACATGACTCGTTATATAGATATGTATAAATTTAGTCTGTCTTCATGATAACACGGAATTAAGCCATCTGATGAAAACAAATCTCTTTAAGAGCTGATGTGTACAAATGTAAAACAAGGTTAACATCAAGACTTCCTGTTTGCTTATTTAAACCATAATTAAGTTAGCAACCTAAATTACATTGACTTAATGCATCCTGCCTTGCCACCCTAACGCTGACCCACTATAATTTCAAAGTTACAGAGAATAATTCAGTGCATGATGTCCTAACCTAGTCCATAACATACTGGAGTGCAACCAATCTGTTTAGCTTTTCTGCACTGTATTAATCTTCCTTGAATTCTCCTCTTTAGCAAAGATTATATAGCAGTCTCACTCTTTGTCAGGCTTCTAAGAAATCTGAAAGGGTTCTTGTATTCACCTTGCAGGCCCTCCACAACTCCCTCCAAAAAATGTTTGTCTGCATCCTTTACTACTGTTTTAGCTTTGAGTTCACGAGGGTTAAATTATGTAAAACTGAGAACCAGATAGAGTAAAACACAGAGCAGGACAGACATGACTTCTGCAACTACCAGTTTGAAAGCAAAACTAACCCCACCAAAACAAAACCAGAGAAAGCCTTCTTTTTACCCATTTAATCCTACTGACTTCTGACAAACCATTTGTGAGTCTTTTTTGCCCTCAGCTGCTGGTCCAGGGAAAACTGCTACTGGAAACTGAATCTGCTGTTGCATCTCCTGTTTCTGGAATCTCTTGACTACTCGGTGGGAGAGAAGCTGTCACTTGCAAATATTTCTATTAAATTAGATACGTAAAATATACCAGCAATGGCAAAAGAGGCTTAAGTGCTAGAAAAGGCCTGGGCTGGTAATCCCTATAATAAATTGCCTTTGCAGGTGACAAAAATTGTTAAGTCTGTAGCATAATAAAACCACTGTCGCCTGAACTTGCCAGAGTGCCAGTCATATTTTTAGTTATTTCTCCAAGTTCCTGAAGTTCACAATATCTAAGTATTTCCTTTAAGAAAGCATTTAACACACTCCAAAAACATACACACAAAGGAGAATAAGTACAAGTGTGTATAAAATACACCAGAGGGTCTGCAATAATAACTTTTTGTCCTTTCAATAAATTACATCTTCACTCTAAATTTATTATCAACTTATTTTGGTTTCAGAGCTATGGAAGGTTAAATCTTTCTATGCCATGCCTATTTTTAGAAACTTAATCCATAGTATTTACCATTATTCTAATTTTAAAAAGCAACACAAAGTACAAGAGTGCCATAATTGAATTACCTGGAGACATCACCTTCTAATAGAATCAAAATATATGATAAAACTTTTAATAACACCGTACTCAAGGTGAATGGCTTAATTCCGTTCAAGTTCTAGCGAGCTTGTATAAGCCAAGTTCCTTGGTTTCTGTCCTGACCATTTATTTGAAGGGGAACATGACTGCGTGTCAGTAAAATCTGAACAAACAGCAAATAGTTAATGTAATTCCACCAACTGAAATCCCAGCATTCTAATACATCTCCTTTTCAAGGTTGCCAAGCTTTCTGTGCAACCTGCCTCCGTGGGCTGCAAAGCACTGTGTGGCGCAGCAATCACTGCAGAGCTGTTAGAGCCACTCAAAGCCCCAGAGAGGAGAGGGGGTTCAATTCAGAAGGAAGGAAGGAAGAGGTTTGAAAACGCTAATAGAAATGTGGTAACGTACATAGAAAAGTAACATAAAGGGCATAACGCTTAACAAGGTTAATGCCAATTCAGGAAATCTACTTAGAAAATAATTAAATCTGAGAGTTCTTTGTGACAAACACTTGACAAGCTTTAGGGAAGCTGTTGTTTTCAAAAAGGCAAAATTTCAGCTGTTCCCCCCCGCCCTGTCCCATCCCGCCCCCTCTGAAGCTACATATTGCCAAGTGTCAGAATACCTTAATTCTTATGTTCTACTACAAAGCATTTATAAAATGTGAATATTTTAATACTTTCTACAATGAAACTAATACTTGGTTATGGTCCTGTCCCTTTTCCTTCAGATTTTATTTCTGTACAACGGTACCGCTTTGTTACCTTCCAGATGAAGGTTAGTTCTTATTTCTGTTATTAGGGCTCCATGTCTACATGCAGAAGAGAGGAATTCAGTATCCTTTGAAGACCCACTAAGTGTTACTGCTGAAAACCACCAAGAAACAGTTCTATTAGTTTCAGTGGTAGGTATTTTCTTCGGATTCTGTGGAAAATCGTACCTACAGTAGAACTGAAATAATGATAAAATTACTTTGCTCGGGCTATGATTTCATCCCAGCTATCAAGAGATACAGCTCTGGATAAATTCAAAGCAGCAACGTGCTGAAGCACTAGGAAGATCTGCACATCCTAGCATCAAGTCGTGAAAAAAGACAACAAATTGCGGGCAGTTGCTCTATGACCTTGACCTTTCTGTATTCTCTATCATTATTTTTGCTGTATGACCACAGTTGATGCAGTTTTTCTCAAAACAGGGCAACAGAGACCTTGTATAGTTTTTATTCATTGCATTTTGCTAAGCTTGTAAAAAATCTGGGATGAAAGTTCATAATTTAAGATCAGCGATGCTCATCTGAAACTCTACAGTATTCAAAAGCCTCCTTTCCCACTTGGCAGACAAATCCATTAACCTCCACGTTAACAAAGCCCAACATTGCTGGTACCTGGTTCTGAGAAAGTATCACTGATGTCGTCATCTTTATCATCCTCATAATCTTCTTCCTCGTCATCATTTTCAGACAGCTCGTGCTCACTGCCGAATCCTTCATCGTGGTCCTCATCTTCAATATCGTCCTCATCATCTTCATCTTCCTCAGGGTCTCCTTTGGCTGACTGTTCACCCAAACTGTCTGTTACAAAAAGAGAATAGTTGTGCTCTTCTTTCTTCTGTGAAGAATCCGACACGGATGTGCTGGCAGAAAGACTGCTCTCCCCCACAATAAGCCCTGGAGTTTCCTGGGGTGGACTAAGGAGCAGTTCTTGACTCTCTTTAAAAGGCAAAACAGGAGGCGTACTGTGACTGTGCGGGGACTCTATTCCTTTTCTTTCTTGTCTCTTTGCTACAGCCCCACAATAGCAGGTGTTTTCTTTTGCTGCATCAGCGTGTGTCTGGCTCAGCACTGGTCTGCTCTGCGGTGAAGGATTGATCTTTACTTTTGCCTTTTTAACATAATCTTTACATTCAACATGAACGTTCACCTTTTCCTTATTGTACACGTTGGTCTTCACCATGATTTGTGTACTGGAAGCAGGCTGAGTTGCAGGTTTGCTTGCCTTCTGAACACAGTCCGACAAAGGTGCCTCAGCCTGAATGTTCTTGGAGGAACAGACTGGGGCTGCTGCTCTGGTTGCAATTTTTTTGCCAGGTAACAAAGAATTTAAAGGGTTTTGTTTTACACTAAAGAGCAAATCAGGGTAGAGCGAATCAGAAACAGGTTGGGAGTCCTCACTGTTAAGCTGAGCCAGGGTTGGCGTTTTGCTTATCACCTCTTCATCTTGATATGGGCTTGAAAAGTCATCAAGGCCCAGATAATCCACCTCTTTTGTTCCCCAAATGTCACAGCTGGTTAATTTAGTGTACTTAGTTAAGTCTTCACAGTAGGTGTCCCACTGCTCCCACTTTGAGGTGAGAGCAGCTTCTTTGTCCAGGATGTCTGTAAAAGACTCCAAGTTCTCAAGGTCTTTGCAGTCCTCCATTGAAAGTAAGTTGTCTCTGGAGCTTTGCTGATAGTCCATTTCTCTGTCCTGTGCAGGAGTAAGACAAATTAGAAATTAAACAAAAAATTGTATCAATCATCTCTGTCCTGTACTTAATCCAGTATAGTGAGCTTAATTCCGGTAAAGTCTAAGAGAGAAGCAAGATATGAAGACACCCGTGCTTCCAACTAAAAGCTCCTTTTGAGGATGAGAACAAAGTCCAGCTTCTGTGCTTCAGCAGCAGACGCTTCTGAAGAGATTGCTAAAGATAAAGACAAAGGCTGCTGGACTCTTGTTCTGCTATTGCAAATTCATCTGGTCATCAGGAACTAGACTAGTACCAATATCCATGTATTTAAAAGGTCAGCTGGCCTGGTCTCTATTGACCTTGGTCAATCTTTGCTGTGTGCTCTACAGAATATGCTCAAGTTTACCAGTCCCTGGAAAACCTTATTCTAACATGGTCAATTAACGACTGACTATGACCTACCTTTCTCCTTTGATGCAGGGACAAAAAAAAAAAACAACAACCCAAACCTGGCAAGTTAGTAGCTCAAGAGTCAACTTATCTTTTGCTTTCCCTGCATTCCCAGCTTGGGTGCAGCTCTTGCAGAAACGACTGCAGGGAAGAGTCTCCAGCACCGTATCGTCAGCATCATTTGGTGCGAGACTCCCATATCAGGCCTCTCCCCGTGGCCAGATTTAGCAAGCGTCTATTGAAGGAACAGAAACAAGGAGGGAGGCGCAATTAGGCTCTTCCCTAATCAGCAGCTAGCAGTAATGAATAATCTCCTAGCATTCCTGAATAAATACCCCTTTATTCCTAGACAAACTCAGAGTATTAGTTTAGGAAAGGAGTTACGTACACACAGAGA
This sequence comes from Jacana jacana, assembly GCA_013400555.1. NCBI lineage: Eukaryota > Metazoa > Chordata > Aves > Charadriiformes > Jacanidae > Jacana > Jacana jacana. Next base: position 153,491 of record VZTM01022912.1, on the reverse strand, counting down.
AAGATGACCTACCAGTTCATACATGAAGTCTGGATCTGAACTGCTTGCCAAGAGATCCGTGCTCATCAGAGTCTGCTCTGAAAACACATGGCTCCGAAAGGCATCCCCAAAAGGAGGGTCCATTCCACTCGCACTGGGCTATAACAAAATTGATACTGACATCTGAAGCATGCTATAAAAAGGCATATTCTTTTCTTCGACAAAACATAAAGAGCATTGCCATTTCATCCACGCCTCTGAACTTGTGCTATGCTTGCGTCTGGAAGGTTTTTACCTACACAGATAAGCATGTCAAATCTCAGAGGGAGAGAATGCTTCAAGAGCAGCTAACAATATGCAGCTGTAATCAAAGGACACATTTGTATTCATCATATAGCTGCAAGAGCATTGCTCATTCATTCTTTTTTGCTGGTTTGAAATTCTCAGGCGTTTGCCAAGTTTAGGGATATGTCAGCGGTTGTAGAAGAGGAGAGCGAGTACTGGCAGGATCTGTGAGTATCAATAGGCACTACACGCTTGCAGGGCTTGCACCCTAATACAAACCATTTTGTACTAAAGCAGTGTTGGCTGGTTTTAGAACCATTAGAACTTAAACTTCCAACTGATATCGTAACAAAAGCAAACTTTATTACAGCTAAATCCAGAGTGTTCTCTCGAGAAAAAAGTGGAACTTTGCAAAAACACATTATGCAGGTCATGTGTGCATGCAGGGAATGGGCATGGCTCTCTGATACATTTAGTTCCAAACTTCTATTTCTCTTCTAGACACACTTGCCCTGAGGGCTGGGAAGGGAGAAACACTGTACTGCTGAAAGTCATTCAGTGTGCTCATGTGTGAACGCTGCAGTAATAAAAGGCTGCTCTCCAGGCGTCCACCCTCATACAGAGGACAATTCTGCTGAATCTTGCTCTGGGAACCAGTACAGTACCAAGAGCAGCAACTCAGCTTCCACCACAGACACTACTGGGACCCTAAAAAACATACATCATTTAATCTCATACAAATTCTCCCTGCTAATGCTAGTCAAATTTAATCTTAAACTTGCTTTCTTTTTCCTTTTTCTTTTTTTTTTTTTTTTTCAGTAAGGAAGCAAAATTATTTGCAGAAGCAGATAAAATCAAGACAGACTTACCTGAGGCATTTCCAAGCCCAGGTTCCCCAAATCCAATTCCAAACTTCTTGTTTTATTCACTTGTAGATTCCTTTCCAGCTTTACTTCAGTCTCAACGAGTTTACACAATCCATGCAATGAAATTTTTCCTTAGGATAACTTCAGTTCACCCTGATGGAGCTTCTATTTGTAGACTTCTGTGTAGAATAAATGCAGCAAAACCCCAAGGTGGTAAGTAATCCTTCATGAAAAAGGTAACGCTTAAAAACCAGCTAAAGTGAAGCAAAGACAAAAATTTTCCCCAAAAGTGATTATTTCTCATTCTGAAATACATACTAACTTTCTTTCCCTGCCACCTTTCATTGAGTGAAAAGCCAAAGAAGCTACAGAACAGAGTTCCTGCAAAAACTTTTTTGGCTGAGTTACATTTTGTTGCCTTTTGTCCCCTCACTACGGAGTGCACGAGCTCTGCAGACATCTGGAAAGACGAGCCAGCCTGATTGGAAATAATGCCTGGCACACTGCTGGCTACACGAGAGCCCAACAAACTTTATAACCAGTATAACAAAGCCAGTAAACTCTATGTCTCAGGCAAACAACTCAAAATGCTCATTTCAGAATAGGCAGGAATGCTGTTTTGGCTCTTAAGAGATGAATCCACCCAGCATCAGGTAAGGTTCTCTCACTCACTCACACAGCAACATCTAGCGGCAGAGGGATTACAGCAAGCACGCTCACCCTCTGGCAGCAGAGGAAGGGAAGGGACTGACTTCCTCAACGGAACAGATGAAAAATTGTGCCAAATTCAGAGTTGCCCAGCTTACTGCCTTCTCTATCAATTTCATATATTGAGATTAGTTTCATTAGTAACAAAGTCTATTAGTAGCCTTACCAGTTTAGTAGTTTCTAGAGACCTGCTGCTACTTCAGACAGGTATCAAAGACTCTTCCCAGCCTAGTCTCCTGCTCAGTCCCGCAGTTTGAACACCCTAAGGACAAACTGAACCATAGAAAAGCAAGCACCTTCGCCCAAGCATCAATTACTATATCTACACTGAAAGTATGACAAAAGACTCGCATAGTAAGTAACAGGAAGTAAAATAAAACAATGTTTTATCAAAATATCACACAAAAAATAAGCACCCATGGTATCAAGCTTTAGTATCTAAAGTAACTACATTGTTTTCAAGGATGCTGCTTACTTACTGTCTCACATGCTTGCAGGATCCTTAATTCTTACATAAAAAGTCTCTTAAGAAAAAAGCTGCATTAGAGGAGCATAATGAAAGAATTGAACCTTCCTACCTGCACAGTTTTTCAGCGTTACTAGTTAAAATGTGTTTGTTTCCTTGAGCAGAATTCTTCTCTCAACATTGCCCCTAATCAGACTTTAGTACAATCCACTCAGACTATGTTTATTTTCTTGTCTTGAAAAAACAGTAGTAAATTAAAAGTGTCCTACGCTCAGAAAACCTCCTCCCACCAGCACATGACAGCGTCCCCATGATTATTCCTACTTTCAGATAGTATCTCAGCTCTTTTGTTATATTCAGCATAAATACCAGCAGACTGTGGGAAAAACAGATGCTATGCAAAAAAGTCTTCACTTATCCAAAGGTACTGCTTTTCAAAGAGCAGCTGGAATATAAAGAACAATGACAAGCCCAGCTGTACACAAACTCTTGGTAAAACCGTGCTACCACTGCCAAAGCAAGCCATTTCTGGCAGGGCTCTGTGTCGAGTAAGAGCCAGTTCCTTCTGAGGACATTTTCCTTCTGCTCTAAAACTTTCAGGGAACTCCTTTAATTTATCTTAAAGTGACATCTAAAGTTCAGTTTGTGTCACGGGGGAACATGTATCCACAAGCCCCGTCTCCATTCACCCAGCAAAGGCCACACTGCAGCAGAACTATTACTTCTATACTGTTCGAGTAGCACGAACCACTAATTTGCTTTTCAACCCGGCCTGATCTAGGAGAAAGGGCCTGTGCTTTAAAGCAAATAAACTGCGTTCTCATGTGCAAAGAAAGAGCCAAGAAGGGTATCATCCTTAATCCTGATCCAGGCCTGAGTAGTATCTGACTTTCTTTCCATCTAGAGTGGTAGAGATTGATGTCTTTTTCAACAGAACATCAGGTGAACACTTTGACGTCAACACCAGAACACCACCACCACCATCTGCACCCACATGGGAGACTGTCGAAGTTCTGCCACTGTATGACACAAAGGGGAGAGAAAGGAGACCTTCGCTGCATCTTTACTGGTTAGTCTTTGTTATGTTGTTAGAACATGGAGCTCAAGCCACTCTGCCGTCCCTCAAACACAACTAGAGAAACTTAATCTGTGCTGGCAGTGATTTCAGTGACAACTGACCAACGCTTCCAAGAATCAGGGCTAAGGAGATTCTGGATCATTTACAAATCCTCAAAACAGACATTAAATGTTCAAAATACTTTCACCGTCTGAAAGACTGGAATAATCTTTTACCTATAAGCTTATAGTACTATTTAAAGAATGGCAGTGTGTGTCCTCCTGGGTCAAAGCAGCCTATCAACTAATTTGACTGCTCCCCTAATTCTCTTTATATTTCATTCTTGACATTTTATAGTATTAATATTTAAATGTGATTTGAAACTCATTGGGATCTATTCAAGTATTCTACAACATAAGATATTTTTTTTCTTGGTAGCTGTGTAGAGGGAGGAAACACAGTGAGGCCATAAAAAGAAAGACAGTGCCTCAGGGAACTTCACAATCATGACATGCCTCATGCTCCCGACAAAGGAGACTGACTTCCAACTGCTTTCCAGACTTCCCACAATCACCAAGATCTTCATTATAAGACTTCCAGTGTTCACACTTAACTACCGGTATTTTTTCATGAACGGGCAAATTAAGATGCATAGTAGAAGTGAACGACACGTACAGAAGCACAGGTGGATAATCTCAACTCACTGTGAAGGAAAGTAACTTTGTAGACCAGAGCTGAAGTCCCTTTTTTACAGAATTTATCATTATTGTCTCTCTCAGCTGAAGACTAACTTAAAACAGAATCGTACTGCAGCTTTGCACGAATTGAAGTATCTGTGGTACAGCTCAAGATAAGCAATATAAGGAATACTGAAGATAAATATAGCAGGATTTTCTACTTGAGGACAATTTTCATCAATGCCTTACATCAGGCCTTCCCAAACGCAGAAATCCTATAGTTGCTTCATAGCAACTGAAGGGCAGGTGGAATACACAGCCCGTGGCACTGGGCAGGGTGCTGCCACTCCTTTTGGAAGCAGCCTGCTGTTAAATCAGATTAAAGTGATTAAGGAACCAGTCCCCAACACGGTTCTGCATCTGTGGATTCTTGAGCCACATCAGTGCAGAGCTGCACCCCTGCTCCTGGGAAGAGGCTCGCTCATCCATGTGGGTGTGAGGAAGGGCAAGACATCTCAGGAACTGCTATGTTCATCTAACGTTCAAAAATTTGGGGTACTGATGGAAGTATGCATGTATACATTGGTTTAAAAAATGATCAGTCATCATTAAGTAACCCAAAACTGTTCTATAGCGTTAATAATTAATTCATCTGATGACAAATCCTAATACCCACCCCCCACCCCGCCTTTATATCTACTTTCTGAAAACGTGCATATAACATAGTTTGAAAGCAGTCCTGAGCACCCAGGAAGACTGAATTTCAAACAATCTAATATCAGGATTATTCCATGACATTACTGCTGGAGCAGGAAACTGACAGTGCCAGACAGCAGGACATCAACTCAAAAGGTGCAGCACTAAGGAGACACAGGGCAGCCACCTTGCTTGTGCCACTTCCCTGAACTAATAGAACACCCTTTGGCAAGCAAAGTCCAAAGAAGTCCCTGTTTATTTTAGAAAAACCTAACCAGCCAGCTTTCAGCTTGACAACTCTGGAAGTCTTCCTTGGCCACCTGTGTGAATCATTTGTACTGTAGGTCTAACTAAAGTTGCTATTTCTGTCTCAATTCAGATGTGTATTTTGTACAATGTGAAAAGCACACAGCGCGTCGCTATACCATTTTGCTGACTGCACAGTGCTTATTATCACAGCAGCTAAATGCCTGTTCTAAATACATTACAGGAACAATTACACTTTTCAGGATGGTGACTGCATCATACAGCACAGTTTGTCAAAGTTACATTTTTGTAACTCAAGCTAAAGCAGTCAAAATGCCAAACTTTTAATTTCAAAGAACGTGCAAAAACTATGCCACGTATTTTAAAAGAACCATTATGTACTTTGCAGTGTTTGCTGTATCTGGACATTTTCTTGAGTACTACAGTTAGAGATGCAAGCTCTCCTACGCTTCTCTTAGAACTTTATTTCCTTCCACAGTTTGTGCCAATTTGCTTCCCATCACAGAACATGCTCTTCTCAGTGCAGGCATCAAGCACAGCACGTGTTTTTCTGAGTTTTGTTTCTGAGCACAACGTTCTTTTTTATCCTTCTTCTTCTTTCTATGCCATTCTTCAACTATTAGCCAGACTTAAAACAAATTCTTCTCTCTTCTACCACCAAGATGCTAAGTTTGCTTTTGGGTGTTTTTGGGTTTTTTTTTTTAGATTTTTCATAGGAGGTGAGCAAAGACACTCTTCTAAATGGTCTTCCTCTGCTTTCACCCACCATAGCCTCATCCACCTGCTCAACCAAAGAATCACAGAATGGCCCAGGCTGGAAGGCACCTCTAGGGTTATCTAGTCTGACCTCCCTGCAGTCAGCAGGGACACCCCCAACTAGACGACGCCACCCAGAAGCCAAGTCCCTCTGCCTTCTCAGTGATGTATTGGTATTAAAACGCCATCATAAGACATGCCCTTTGCTTTCTCTATCCTGGAGAGCAAACAAGCAAACACCAGCTGCTTAAGAGACCCAGATTCGAAGTTTGGGAGTGCTGGCATTTGAAAGAACTGAAGATACGATGACCAAGATCCTTTCACTTCTTTTAAGCCTCTTCCCTTCAGGAGAGGGAAACTGCTACTTCACAGCCTTTGTTCCCTTTCCTCTGCTATCTTCCCTTCCCCCCCCAATATTATTTTTCTAACTCTACTTGCCCACAGAGGCCAGACTTCAAGATCTGGAAGTGATACCACTATACCACTAAACAGAAGCTCTTGGTCTCCAATCACACACGCAACACCTCAGGTGAAAGAGCTGATGAACTACCCAAAAGGATACAGCACTGCGTTCTCTGTTTGAATTCATACCCCTACCACCCAGCTCTGGAGAGGTACTCTGCTACAGAGACACATGGGCAGATGCCAATAACTCATCATAATACAAGAGACAGAAGTGGGGGGGGGGGAATAATTCTTTTTTTTACCAACCAGCAACATATGACACCTACATGCTTTATAACAGCTATGCCCAGAATAATATATTCCTACTAGAAGCACTAGCCTTTCTGTACATTCTGTAACAAAGACTGAGATTTTATTAGTTTCAGTTATTAGTGGGATGTGCAGCATGTTAAATTTATTAGAACTATACTGACATACTTCAATTAATTTAAAAAAATTTATATAGGTAAAATATGACTTGCATAAACTTTTTTTTAAAGTACCACTGCAGTTCTGACAGTTGTTCACGCAAGAGAATTAGCAGTAAGACCAACGTGTGTTTTGATTTCTCCTGGGGCAGAGCGTGGCCAAAGCAGACAGAAAACAAAAGCAAAACTAGATAATTTATCTTACACTCTCCAGCAACATTCCACATCCCTACACGATGGCTGCTTCTGTATTTTTTTTTTTCTGCCAGCACAAAGTCTTTCAGGATAAGAAAAAAATTAATTCTAGAGTTGCCAGAAAAAAACAAACGCTTTAGGATGAAGGGAATGGTAGAATCTAGTCTACTGCCTACATTGTAAAATCATGTTTTGTTATACTTTTGTTAGAAATGGGCTGTTATACTTCAAAGCCAACAAAAAATTAAAAAGTAATCAGTCAAAATAGTCCAAAAGGTAAAAAGACCATGAGAGTTCAAAAACAGAATGAAGTTTTCTGTAAAATACAACAATATAATCAGGGAAATCACTATAGCAAGGTCTAAACCTTAGAATCTATGATTTCCAGGAAACTTTTGGCTTGATTTTCAAACACTTCTTATGAAGAGCCAAATATCCTTTAGTTTGGACATTTATCAAACTTTTATCAGGCTTCACAAACAACAGAGCATGGACACACAAGTCATGGGAATCGAAACCAGTGTGTTCCCTCATTTATCCCACACTATCAGTTGATTAGTCCAACAGAAGCATCTATCTGTTCCCAATTAACTCCCAGTAAAGCTGAAGGGAATTCAAACAACTCTTTTGTCGCTCTCTTGTTTATTTAAAACAACCATGGTAAGGATCTTCAATGGCTTGATGGCCCTGCTGCAGATTTCTCTCATCAGTTAATACTCCCATCAAACACAGAACAATTCTTTCTTTGCTCAGGTAAACTACCGGCTACAAAGAGCTGTATGAGGTCTCCGAGCTATTATTCACACCTCTAAAAAGCACTATCACCGAGTACTGATATTTCTACAGAAAATCTTTCCTGCTAAAACAACCACCCAACGCATTTCCTATACAAACCCTCACTTGTCATTTAAATTGCCAACAGTAAAAATCGATGAAGTTTCTCAAACACCTATGTCTGCCCCTCTTACTATGAAAATACTTACTAACTCTTACTATGAAAATACACGTGCAACGAGAATAATAATAAGTAACCCTCCAAACAAGGATGCTTTGAGGCCACTCGGTTAGGCCACCTTAGGCCAAAGGCTAACCACCCTTTTATCACCATCTTTAGAACATTCTGATGTGTTTGAATCTGATTCTGCTTCACGGGTTATGTATTGCATGATTTCAACAAGTTACCCTCAAGTGGCAGCAACGTAAAGATTGCGCTTACTTTAAAATAGAAGTTAACGTTTCAGCTGAACGACTGACAGCCTGTTGCATAAAGTAAAGAGAAAAAGAGTCGGTGTTTTATAGCCAGGCATGACACAGTGGATTCCGGACATTAAATTATCTCTGATCAGTGACATTAGGCGATGCCCAGCGAACGCCTCGCCGTGCTGCACCGAACCCCTGTCAGGGGGCGGGGAGAAGACTGGGGCACACCAGCCATACCCTGGGCATCGGTACCTACAATAACGTCCACGCCGTGGACCTCCGGGACGGAGAAAAGGGAAGAAAAGTCCAGGGTCCGGTCCCCGATGAGGGATGGGGGGAGCTGCCCCCGCCTCAGCCCGCCGGCCCCAGTTCAATCCCCACCGGGAGGGAGACCCGTGCAAGGGGACGCCGAACACGGCAGACACACCCGGCGGCACCTCCCGAGGCGGCCCGGGGAACTTGTCGGTATTTTATAAGTCAAGTTTGTGGGAACTGGCTCACGGCAGGAGGCGGGAAAGCGAGGGGGGAGCGCATCGCTTGTGTGAGGCACTGCCTGCCCCCCCCCCACCCCCACCCCGGCCTGGGCCGCTTACCAGCTGCCGGCGGTCCGACCCCCAAAAGGGTGAGACGCCCTGAGGCAAAGCGCTCCGGAAGAACGGGACCGCGGGCACCCTCGGCAGCCAGCGGGCACCGCTCCAGGCCCCCGTATCCCTCCCTCGGGCAAGCTCTTGCCCGGCCCGAGCAGCCCCAGCCCACGCTACGCCCCCGCCCCTGACCCACTAACACA
>VZTM01022912.1:64258-143827 GCA_013400555.1 Jacana jacana | reverse complement strand
TGGGGCTCAGCAGGGGGCGCCGCCCCGCGCGCTCCGGCCCGGACCCTCCATGCGGCTTCGGGGTTTGTTTTGTTTATGTCCCTTCCTGACGGGTTCCCGGAAATCGCGTGACTCGCCCCCCTCACGTGGGGCGAGAGGGAAGGGCGCGAGGGGGGGAGGAGGCCAATCACCGGCCGCCACTCCGTCGGCCAATGGGGCACCGCCCCGCCGGGGCCTCCCCTATCACGTGATGAAGGAGAGACGCGCGCGGACGGTATTTAAGGCAGGGCGGCCGCCGGGTGCCACTACCCTACTGTGACTGTGTCTGTTTGCTGTACACACAGCCCCCGTCACAGCGACAGGCGATTAGCCTCCAGCGCTTCGGTCGCAACGGGAGAAACTGTTAACAAATAAAAAAGACCCAGCCGTGTTTGTAAAGGGTATTTCTTCTAGTGTTTAGATGACTTTTTTGCATTTCATCTGGGGTGTGGTAAGATGACTTCCTTCTACAACACCTAAACCTCATCATGCCTGACACCATGAAGAAAGCAACATTTTTTTGCTTGGTGACTTATGACTCTGGCAAGCAGGGCCCAGCCACCCCCTGGCCCCACCTGCACCCTGGGTACCAGTGAAATCACCCATCAGTTCCAGAAGAGGAAAAGCAAACTTCCATAACCTCTTCAGAACAGTGTCCCATGAAGGGCACAGATGCAGATATTTGAATTTCCTAAACAATATAAACAGAGAAATTAAAAGCACCTGAAGTGACCCTGACCTGCACACTTGCTCTACATGCTGCCCAGGTTTATGACTTGGAGTCTCTGAGACTTGGCTAGAGTCAGTTCCCTTAACCTTCTGCACTTTCTCCATTCTCCCACAGTACTATGCACATGGAGGTCAGGTGGTTTCCCTACAGAAGGCCTTCCATCTCCTTCAAGAACCACCAACCTTCCCTCACATCTACTTCAACATTCTGCCTTCCCTTCTGCTGTCACAAAGCAAGAGGCAACTGCTCAGGGCTTCAATACCTGCCTGGTTCTCAAACACCAGCAGCTGAGTCCGGCTGCACTGGGTTCCTGCAAAAGAAAAGTCACCTGCAGCGGTGTGAATTCCTGGCACGCACAGAGCAGACCATGCCATAATCCCAGTGCAGACAGGTCACACAACATTCAGCAGAAGAGAAACAAAGGATTCTTTTTTCAGCTTCTTCAATCATTCTGCTCCCTGGTACCTGTTTCAGAGAAAATATTAAACATTTGGACGAGGGGAAATGTCTTTTATCTGCAAAGAACCTACATAAAGATTGAGCCACGGCTTGTCTGTCCAGGCCCTGACAAGCTCTTTACATTCAATTCCCCGACAGCGAAACACACCGTGTGAACTCTTTGACTTCTCCTGGATTTTCTATGGGGGTTTAGACTCTAAAAAGCGGGAGTTTAGAACCTAAACCAGAAAGTTCGTGAAATTCAGAAAGTGACAATACCAATAGAGCAACACCACTCTGTCACTGGATGCTTTCTTTGTCTATGTGGCACATTGGGGTAAATACAACAGGAAGATCAATATATTTTAAAAACCTGTTATACATTCAAAATTGTCAACAGGGTTTTGAAGCGTTTCCCCTCCCCAAATGATGTTAACGTACCTCACTTGAGGAAAAAAAAAAAGCAACACAACCAACCACCCACCTAAGCTTTTATAAGACCATTTGATTTCTGATTGTCTTATTTGCCACAAACCATAGAGCATTATGGTGTACAACTTCTCACAATACAGCTCTTGGGACGAGGTAACTTGATAAAGATAAGTCCACTCTTGCAGTCCCAATGGTCACCATGTTCATGGGTAACAGCTGGTACGTTCATGTTTCACGCTGTCCAGTTTTCAATCACCCCAAGTTACAGCATGTTGTCATGATCTTGGAATTCTCTGTGTAGCAGCGAGCGCTATCCCGTTCAGGAAGTTGACAGGGCTATCCAAAAGGAAACAGGGGAAAAAAACCTAAACCAACAGACCACTCCCATACGTCCTCATGCACAAGAGCAACCCACAGCAATGAATAACTGCGATTTACCTGGAGATGACTTCAGACTCTTGTGCATGCAGTACCCTTCATATCCCTTGAAGCAATTCCTTTGCAAACAAGATCCCCTGCCAACCCCACGGACCCAGTTGACATGGAGGAGCTGCAGCAAATCTTTCCTCCCTGACCTCCCCTCTCATGTGCTCTATCAGGTCTGCAATTCCATATGCGAGTGTCAGGCCAGTGTAAAACAACTCCTGTGCTTTCTATTCAGTTCCAATTGCTTATTAGTACATGTAGCCTCCAAAAAGGCTAGGGATTAACTCAATCTCCTTTCAAAATTACTATTCACACTTCATTCAAACTAGCCATGTTATCTCTGCTACTCAGTCGCCCAGTATCAGCTGGGGGAAGCTCATGGAGAAGAGGCTCTCGCATTAAGCATACGTTTCTTCCTGTGGACTTCTCAGTGATTTTAGATTGCAAATTAATCCTATTTTAGAACTACTACCCCAGAGGTCTCAGTACAGGCAGCAAGTGTGCTCGTCTCATAGCACTCGTTGACTTTATTACAGTTTATTCACGCCATCTAAGTTTCCTCAGCTCAACTCTGGCCAACTGTTGTTCAACTAAAACCACAGAAAAGCACATCGTAACAGGTAAACATGGCACGAGAGCATTTTGTATAAAGCAGAGGATTACATTTTATTCCCAGGCACAAGAAATGTAAGACCAAATTTCCCAAGAATATATAATAATAAATGTCAGCAGCATGTGGCACCACTGCTTCTCCTCTCTTCACACAGTTTCATTGCACACATTTTCTTCAGGGGCAGTCAATCAGACCAAGGGGTGAAAGCACAGCAACAGACAACCTAAGACCTAGAAGATAAATACAGGTGTTCCTACAGTACAATGTGAGTGAAACAAACAGGAAAGCTGACTTCAGGACCCATAAAAACTTTAGAAATTTTCATCACATCTAAAGTTAAAAGGCAAAAATTTACAGTACCGGAGTATAAATTGCATGAGGCACACTGTTAAATGGTACAGTCGGAAGAAATACAAGGCTTTGAACAAGCCATTTGAAGCACAATAGAAAGGTTGAGGCATTAATGCAGGCTTGGTATCCAACCAACTACGTTAAAGGCATCTTTGGGTCAGAGGAGTTTTTCATCTGGAAGAAATCTCTTCTTTACCTGTAAAGCAAGAGGCAACTAAATTATTCCTCTTCACGGAGACAATTTACTAATTGAAGACCTGGCTGTTAACTGCAACTGTTTCCATTCCACAAACACACCAAGAGATGGTCAAGAACCGTAGATAATTCATCTATATGGAGCTTCAAGAATAACCTCTACTTTCTTGCTTTCTTGGCAGTTTCACTTCTCAAGTTACTACAATTAGTTTTAACTCCATTCCAAGCTGGCAGAACAGCTATTCTACTCAAAAGTTTCCAATGCTGTAACAGCGCCCAGACATCTGGACGATGGTCCTTCTTGCACTTGCATGAAGGCAGCTCCCGGACTAAGAACACAGGCTGTAAATTGAGACAGTTAAGGAGAAAAAAGGCGGCAGTGTTAGATTACAATTTTTAAGAGAGGCTACAGCCCATACGTAGCACAGTTGCAGGGATTTGCATGTTCTTACATATTGCCAGCCAAGCCATTAACTTGATTATACAGACAAGTAATCGGATACATCATTATTACTTGAATTGCAGGGATACTGACCAAAAAGAAAGACCCAAACTTCTGTAGTTTGGCATAGATCAGTAAAGTCAGCATCTGGAGAAGCTCCTCCCTAGCACACAGTAGCCTTCTGTGTGCGTTTTCAGCCTGCTCTGTTGGTCAAGTAAATGGGGTTTGCTTAGGCCATCCTCATTTTTAATTAAGGTCTCTCCACTCTAGGGATTAGTATTTCATTCTCTTTGCTTTAACTCTGCATTGACCACGCTAACCCATCCAAACCTCAACAGAAAGAAGTGGGATGCCAAAAAAGTACAGGTACATGTACCTTGAGAGCTAGAAAAGCACATCTTGAAAGCCAAAAATAACTGGTCAAACAAGAAATAGTAGCTGTATTTATGGGATTTCATGCAGTGTTAGAGATACATCCCAACTCTGTCTGATGTAATCTAATACTCTGCTCCTCTCCAGTGAGAAACTGTGCCCTCATGGCCAAGAAGGCCAATGGCATCCTNGTGACGGAACACTGGAACAGGCTGCCCAGGGAGGTTGTGGAGTCTCCTTCTCTGGAGACATTCAAAACTCGCCTGGACGCGTTCTTGAGTGACCTGATCTAGGTGTTCCTGCTCCAGCAGGAGGACTGGACTGGATGATCTTTCAAGGTCCCTTCCAATCCCTCATATTCTGTGATTCTGTGAAACTCAACAGGGAAAGACAGGGTACTGCAGCCTGATCAACAGAGCCACATCCTTGTTGCTTGGCTCACTCAACACTACAAGAGTAATTCAATCAACATTGTGGAGAATAGCCTGTCCTGTAATAGCACAGTTCTAGCAAGAAAGAAAATAATATTTAACTACAATATTTAAGGATTATTATACGCTTTTACTTTTTTTAACATTTTTTTTTTTTTTTTACAATGACAAGAACCTCTATTTTATTCTAAAAATAAGCCAATGAAATCAGATATATCAAAGGTTAAAACAAACTGCTTCATGTAACACAACAGAGGGTGCTACACAGGTCTCAAATTCTCCATTAATAAGTTAAAAAATTACAGCTGCTCACATGAGCCTTCTGGCCATCCTAGAATGCACTAGTTCCCTCTCTTCCTTGGTACAGATTTACCTCCAGATCTCTGGAAAATCCTTCACTGAAAGGGAGGGGAAAAGCTCTGACCAAGAGCTGTATCTCATTTCCAGTTTGTCCTTGCTGTTTACAACACAGAGACCACATATCAGTGTGAAGGAAGCCCAATTTTTATATCCAAGGCATCCACTTATCCAGATAATGACAATTCAATTTCACATTCCAGGGAACTGAATCATCCTATAGGTTTCAGGGATCTGTATGTCTATTACCAGAATACACTGGTCTGTTTTAGCTAACTAATTATGTGTTAACACAAGAGCAGTGAAAATGCACATAGAAAATTCAGCTTGACTGATTTAGCTAATTACAGTCCTCTAGCCGAAGCAGGGACAAGTCTACCTTTAACTTCTGCTTACTGCTTAAATGAGAAGCTACAGACACATACGCATGCCACAGTCTGACACCACCACACTTCAGATGAAGCCTGCTTTGAAGCAGTGGAGCTTTGCTGCAGGGTGAATGTTCAAGATGCTTTACAGTCAGCATTTAACTGAGCTGTAACATCAGCTGCTATTGGGCTTCTGTAAACAGGAGTTAAAGTAATAACAGCAAGGGGGTATGCAGTTAAACCTGAAAAGACCAAAAAAAACCAAACCCCAACAACAAACACACGCACACACACACCCCCCCCAAACCAGTTTTCTAAGTATGTCTAATTTAGTCACCAGCATAGAATCATAGAATCATTTAGGTTGGAAGAGACCCCTGGGATCATCAAGTCCAACCATCAGCCCTACTCTACAAGTTCTCCCCTACACCAGATCCCTCAACACCACATCTAATCTGCTCTTAAACACAGTCAGGGAGGGTGACTCCCCCACCTCCCTGGGCAGCCGATTCCACTGACTGACCACTCTCTCCGTGAAAAACTTCTTCCTAATATCCAGCCTAAACCTACCCTGCTGCAGCTTGCAGCCATTCCCTCTTGTCCTGTCGCTCATTGCCCGTGAGAAGAGACCAGCACCAACCTCCCTACAGTGCCCTTTCACCATCATAAAAACTGAAACCATGTGTACCTCTTTCCACAGCTACCCATCATTTGAACCTTCAACTCCAAATGCTGCCATCCTAAGAGAAGCCTGAAGTCATCATGGTGCTTTCCATAGAATCACAGAATGGTTAGATTCAGAAGGAACTAAATGATCTTTAAGGTCCCAACTCCCCTGCCCTGGGCAGGGACACTGGTTGCTCAAATTAGACCAGGTTGCTCCAATCCCCATCCAGTCTGGTCTTGAACACCTCCAGGGAGGTCACCCAGGTCATCCACAACTTGTCTAACGTTTGGTACAACTTTGTATTTTTGCTGGTTATGTCAGAAGTATGCCCCAAAACTACAACAGCATTCCAATAGCACTACCCAGAGAGCAATCACCAGGCTCACCTATGATTACAGTTGCACACAAGCTATCATTAAAAAAGAAAAAAAAATACACTCAGTGTTAGTGCTATACATTGATAGGAGATAAAGAACCATTCTAATTGCAGTTCTCATTCTGACCTCCCAAACGAAGGAGGGCAACTACACATTTCCACACCTCCTTGGAAATCGGGACAGGTCTTGGATGAAATGGTCGTAGGCTTGAAGAGAGGCTTAACAATTGTTTAAAATTAGGAAATTCATGTATGCTAGTTATTAAAAGACACCACAGCCTCTTTGGTTCTTTTTTGGTAGGAAGAAGAAACATACTGTTCTCCTTACCAACCCTTGCTTACTGAACACAGCACCACATGACATGATAGCAGAGAAAAATAACTGTACAAGAATTCAGTCCAAGCTTTCCACAGTATCCAGAATGTTTGTTGCAGCCTATAGATTCCTCCTTCAAAACAGCTACCAATTCTGAGCATACAGCTTATGCTCCTGCTCAATTTCTCCTGAAGCTTTAACATACCAAATATTTTAATAAGTCTGATCATACTCACCTTGTCAGTAAATTGCAGCAGAGGACAGACATCCTTAAGGCCAGTCGTATTTAAGATACCAGATTGTTTCATTGCTTAACTGTGGCCCAAAGAGCGGGTTGAGTTGAGCCAGAATCGCAATCAGCCAACTGCAAGACAACCCCCCCCAACCCAAAAGAGAGAACATCAGCCAAAATATGAAACTTACTGTGGAAAGGCTTGTCTAGAGCACAAGTACTATGAGAGAAGAGACTATTTTCAGGAAGGTCTACCATCAAATCAAACTACTCAAGCTCATACACAAAGACCAGATACCAGCAATGAAGATCTGGTCCTGAATCACAACTGAAACAATGAATTGCCCTCTTCAATTTAAAGCAGCACAAACCCAATTGCCAGTATTTCTTTCCTACTTTTCCTTTGATGGGAAAGTGCTTTGAGACATATGAAACTCGGGTATCTGTGGGCTCAGGACACAGAAACGTAAGAGACAGAAATTTTCTCAGAGCCTTTGAAGCATCCCTTAAACAAAAACCTCTGAGAACCATACTCTCTCCCATTTGATTTTATTTTCAGTGTAGGACAATGTTCCATTGCAGATACGGGATGTTTTTCACCAGAGACTGAATAAAAGTGAATTTAAGCCTGGCACAGAGACTGGGAAACAGAGAGCTGAGGTAAAACGGTACAATGCTACAGGAACACACATACACAAAATCAAAAACCCCACAACGACACAACCAATGTGACAACAAACCCCAGATCAGCAACAGGAGCCTTGTCATCAGAGCAGCTAGCAGAACTAGCACTGCAGAAGCCATAGCCAGAACTGAGAACAAGAGGAATGCAGTTTGTGGAAAATATCTGGGAAAGCTAAACAAATATTCCACTGTTAAAAGCTCTATTTGCTTTGTAAATATTACAATATTCAGAAAGAACAAGGGATGCTTCCATGGATTTAAATCTATGTTAAATACTAACTATATAAACACATTTAGTGATCACACTGGCTCATCTGTCTGCTATTTCTAGAATGCTTTGTAAGGAGGAGAAAAAGCAGAGCAGCTTTGTAATGGGAGCTGCCACAAATGTATCAGAGTGCTTAGGCAGTCATGGAAAATTCCACACAAACTTGATGTTCTGACCAGCAAACAAAGTGCAGGTCGGCTGTAAAACTGCTAGAACAGCCAGGGTCATAAGATGTGGGCCAGACTTAAAGAAAACACATCAATCCTTGTAATGTTTACAAATATTTATTTTCAATGCTGCTTTCAGTTTTGCACAAAGTAGGACTCTAGTTAAAACGATGTGCCAAGCCTGCAGCAGTCTATCAGTCAGGCAAGCCTTGAAATAAGCACCAGGCTCTACAAAGCCACTAAAACATCAGCAAGACATCTCCAAGAACAGCCACTAACCTTCAGGTTGACATGTTTCCACTTTGCTATCCAAAGCAACGGCAACAACGTATTTTGAAACAATGTTAATCATTAGGTTAAGTTTACTTAAGAGAAAAGCAAGTTAGCACTTAAAAATATTGCAGAATTTATTTTGCAAGGGTTAATTTTCAAATGGAAAAGACAGATAGAGGGGGTGCCGGAGCACTATACCATCTGCCTTTAGCATCCTGAACTAACCGAAGTGGGAGGAGGGTAGGAACACCAAAAGCCTGTGAAAGCAAATTATTCTCTTTCTCACTGTATAGAAGGAAGGAGCTCCATGCACAAATACCTCACCTCTCTGTGCTGCTTAAGTTCAAACCCAGCACGGCTGTGAATTAAATGAGCTGGAAGCACATTCAAAATATTGACGTGTCCCAGCTGTATAACCCTGCTTTAGGCAAGCACTGTGTGGTTTTCAAAAGCTATTTGTTGGGACCACACTGGATACCCAAGCTCTGAGCCACAGTGGCATTACAGGTCAATAGTATATTCCTCCTCCCTGCTCTGCTAGGGCCTAATAATTTAAATCAGTAGTTAGGCACTGAACTCCATGACTCCCTTGCAGTCAAGATGAAAAAAAAAAAAAGTGAAAAAGCTTTTCCCATATTTTGCTTAAGCGATGCTGCTTTATACAGTCATGTATCATGACAACACAAAACAAAACACAGCATTCAAAGCAAGCCTCTGTATCCAATGTGTAACATTCCAGAGTTGCTAAAATCAGGTATGGAATTCGAGCCACCCACAGGCCCTTAAATTCTACCAGATACCACTTACAACAGGCAGTGTTAATTACCCAGCTCAGACAAGGAAATTAAAGTCCCTTATGTTCTACCAGAAAGATTTTTTAAAAGGTCTTTCTGCCATAACTGCCATCTGCCTATGCTGCATAACACAAATTAAGGTCCTGCTATCTCTGTTTAAATGTAAACTTGGGCAACCATATTTTAATCCTTTTAGAATCAGTAGCAAATAATACCATTTTTCAAGCACATTGCCCTCTGTTCATAGAGTATTGTGGCACCTTTTCGGGACCTGCTTTCTAAACAGCAAAACAGACTTAGACTTTGACAGTACCTTACGACCAGCATAACCTATAATTTCTACAGCAGTAGCTCCTTATACTTTGCTTTATGTTTTTTTTTATGAGGGTCCTGAGGCTCATGTATTCTTCAAAAGGCTGCTGGGTACAATATCTGTACACCAATTATGCACTTACCCACATAAAAGTTTCCCACAGAACAACAAAATTAACCATATTGATCACATGGTGTTATTCAAAACAATCATTGCTAAATCTAAAAGCTGTTTCTTCTGTGTTAAGTTGAAATTTGCTTAACTTCCAATTTAGTTAGAATAAATTCAGTTTGATGCAAATCAATTTGTCAATCAAATAGTTAACAAAGACAGGAAATGATTTTTTCCTTATTTTCAATTGGAAAGGTAACTCAAAGAGCATGAAAGTAGGTCTAGCAGAGTTCTAAGCTCTACACAGAGGTAGGTAACAGTACTAGCTACTTACTAAGGACACAACATACAGAAGAGACCATACCAGGGACAACACCAGTTATATCCAACAAAGAATCCTCTTTTGGGCTTCCTTCACGACTGGCAGAAAAAAAAACCCAGTCTTTCTTTAGTCACCAAAATTAAGGCCTGACATTTTTTTCAATGCCCCCCCCCCCCCAAAAAAAAAAACCCACAAAACCAACAACCCCAAATCCAAACAGATACGGGAAGAACAAACTTACATACATTTGAATAAAAGAGAGGACAGGAAAGTTGGATCAGATGATTTTTCAAGATCCTTTCCAATCAGGGCTGTTCTATGATTTTATACAGAATTCATAAGGGAAAAAAATGAAACAACCCCAAAACAAAACACAAACCAAACCACTGTGTGATTAGGCAAGTTCTATCTTGGAACACAAGGAGAAAAATCTGCTTTTTGTTGTATTCTGGCAAGCAGACACTGCATACATAATTTATGTGGTTGAGTATAACTACTGACGGTTAAAGACATAGTAAGATTTTGCTGTTTCTCTTTTTGCAACATCTAATTGGAGAAAGCCAAAGGGAATACAGGAAACAAGTTAGAGCCTGCAAGATTACATAAGAGCCCCCTTCACTGGGCATGCAAGGATAGATTACCAACCATGTTAGTGACACTAGATTTATAATAGGTCTCTCTTGGTACGAAAATCACTAAACTTACAAGTGAAAAACCACCGTACATTTGAAGAGCTCACAGCATTCAAAGTTATGAAATTCTACAACACATTTCACATTATAATCCAGAGGACTGTGTAGATGCCACGTGGCCTTGACTTCAAGGAAACTGTCCTTCAAACAATAAGGACAACAAACCCTAAGTTTCTAGGACTTTAGAAGAGTAGGACATCTAGTTGTTTACATACAAAACAGGAAAAACTTAAGTGAGAACTCTAAACTTCAACAAAACCAAACGACACCCCAAAACATTCTCCCCCCAAGCCCTACCCCAATTTACTGTAACCAAAACACAATAAACTAGTAAAAATGAGCATCCAGCTGCCCTTTCTTCAGTAAGCATTTGGGACCTGTCATGAGATTGGGCTGCTACATACTGGGCAGGCTAGGTGGCCTTCATAGCAATGCAATTCCCAGATTTTCATGTCATATTCAAGTTCCTGATGCTACAAAGCTCTTCTCAAGTTTCTATATCAGCTTAGCAAAAAAACTCTTTTAAATAACAGTCATGAACAAAAAACACAAAATGGAGTTTGCTGTACTTTAACAATTATCCAGAAGAGTGATTTCTTAAGACTTCCCATGTTAAATACAATGAATAAAAATAATAATAATAAAAAAACCCAAATAGGTCTCACCTGTATAGAACCTGAATATCACATTGCTAAACTAAATCAAACCTGCATGAGCCTGTGCCACAGACCAACCCACCACGGAACTAAACAGTCTTCTCCTGGAATACGCCAACACTAATAATATAGCTTTTGGCTGTTAGTTCTTAAGAATGAATCTTGAGATTAGAGATCCATTTTTCCAAATATTCATGTTAAGCTCCTTAGAGTTTCCTAAATAATGCCTAGATACTTCAGGAAAGTACTACTCAGGTTCACGTGGAAGTCTGAATAAGGATTTTATTACAAGTTAACCCTAAAGATCTAACCAGACTTTTACCAATTTACTCTCCATAGCAAATTCTTTCAGTTATTTCTGTACAACACTTCCTTTGATAAGAACACTCTCTAGGCTTAAAAATAAACACCAAAACAAAACCAATAACAAAAAGAGAGAGAAAACTGTAAACATGCTTTCTCATGCAGGCTACAGCTGCATTACCTCTTGACAAAAACCAAACATGGGATGACAAGCTCCTCAACACAGCATTTTGTTATTTCTACTAATTACCTTACAAAAATTCTACAAATTCTATTACCATCTCAAAAGATACTGTGCATTTAAATAGAAACAAACTTGCTATGTCAAAGTGTCACAAAAATATTTGTCACATATAAAAAACCCCCTATGTGTAAGTTTTTCCACCCATTGCTCTACCAGATTTTGAGAATATATCCAATGAAATGATTAAAGGAAGCCTCTAAAGTAGCTTTAAATTAGGATCACCTTAGAAATAAATATAAGGTATAAAGAATGAAAAAGGAAAAAAGTAATTTTGCTACTGTGAAGCAGAGAAATTCTAGAATTGACAAACTGCCGTTATATTTGTAAGCAACTAAACTACTGAACTGGAGGACAAGAGGAATTCTGTTATGTTTTAATTTAGTTATCTTCCAACGGGAAAATGTTTTCTTTAGCACGTTGAAGGTCTTTAGAACTAAGAATTCTAAGAGCTCTCAAAGAATACATGTGTCTAAATCTCTGTGGCACATTTTGAAAACCCTCCTCCTAAATGTTTTGAGGACATAAAAAGGAACTTTTGATTACATCAGAACTATGCTTTGATTAAGAGGCAAGGCATTATTTATACTTACAACAGGTAGCAGCAAACAGCACACGTCACCAACATAGTGTTGATAACACTGCAAAAGGGAAGGAAAGAAACAGCTGATTAAGTATCATGTTATGACTGACCACAAGATACGCTGGGGAAAAAAACCCCATCAGCAAACAAGAACCAGTTCAACTTTGATCATACGGAAGGTGACTCAACACCAACATTCTAACTTCTTCCAGCTGAGAAGTTGCAGAGGCACAGCTAAGACTCTGCAAGAGAACTGGCACAGCTCTGGCAAACAGAGGTATACAACCGTATTTAACAAAAAAATCACTCCTAAGAGGAGCAAAGTCTCATGCAGCCAGTGTCCTTGCTCCATTTCACAGTCACTTCTACCAGCAAGTTAGTAAATTACTGGAGCTGGATGTTCTAATGCTACCAGTAAGCTGTAAACATTTTTCTCCATTTGCAAAATTCTGCTTACAAACAATTTTGGTATCAAAATATATATTTTAAATTTTTATCATGAATAAGGATTTAAGTACAAATAGGATATCAAAACCACTCAAAATTATCTGTAGGGTAAGATTTTCCTTTCTTGTTGAAAGAAAACTGTGTCAGAAACCATAGTGAGGCTGAAAAGAAGCAAGAACCAAGCAGCTACTGAAACGGAAAAGCACTGCAGCTACATACACACATGATTTTGGAATGGGAGGAAAGGAAATGAGAATTTCTAACAGCAAGCTCATGGAACTATGCAGCTCATGGAACTTAACAGCAAAATGGAGTTGTTTTTCTTCTTTTTAAATTATAAAAAAGGTATTTCTCTCTTATTTCACCCCTAAACCAAGTAACAAAAACTCATGCCAGGTCATTAACTTCCAACCCTTTTGTGACATGGATAACACACAATTTTTTTCTTATCAATACATACCCACCTTGTCAACTTCCAAGCAAACGCTACAAAGCTAACAGAGCTTTAGGAACCCCTCCTTTCCAGGGAGGGGTTTTAACTTATACAGTGCAAATTCTTAGGTCAGTTAAAGTTTGCACTAGCTTCTTTCTGTTAGGAAAAGAACAATCCTTTTCAGAAACAGGCTTTGAGTTTTTGATTGTTTTTTTCCTTTGTTTCGTTTTTTTAAGATGAGAAGTTAACAAACTAGTGTTACTACAGATGTGCTCTTTAGAATCAGTACACATTTGTTAATCACATTTTGGAGTAACAACAGAACATCTGTTGGTGACCCACATACTTGAAGGACATGCCTGGAAGACTTATTTCCAAGACATTTCTGATGACAGGCAAGTTTTCAGGCAGAAACCACACTTCAGGTTCGAAACTGAGGCAGTAAATATCAGAGCTAAATAGGGCTTGAGGAAAATTCCTCTAAGTTTAGATAAACAACTTAGAGAAAAGACAGTTGGTACCTGTGGAGCAGAAGGGGATGTCAGAGAGAAGAAGAGAGATTAAGAAGTCATTATCTCCTAGGGAAAAAAGAAAGACAAGAATGTGTCTACTTTTTAATCTGAGCAGCTGCGATCACTGCAGGAAAAATGTCTCTGCTTAGGTGCCCTGCTTTTGTTCTCAGCCCACTGCAGCGACAAGGCCACTAGCATACATTTAAGCACAGCACAGAGATCTACTACAGCAACTTTTGCAGTCTCCCCCAGTACAAGACTAGAGGACGGCGGAGTAAGTTAAAAAAGGACACATAAGGAAAGAAAAGGGAAGTTATTGCTCAAAACCCATCTAACTTAACCACACACCTCCTTGCCACAGGACACTGCGCAGGCAGACGTTTACAGGGCTTGAGGGGAAAACTCAAGCACGCTGATTATTAAGGCTGGAGACTCTCATGGCTCAGGTCCCGCTCTCAGGAAGCCTCGCAGGGGTTTGCTCCGGACCTTCCACCGCCGGTTGGGTGCCGGCTGACACAGGCGCCTGGGCCCCAGGCCCGCCCGCCCTCCGCGCTGCGCCAGCACGACAACGAACATCCCTCTGGGCCTCTGCGGCAGGAGACGGCGGCTCCGGGCCCGGCAGAGCAGCGAGCGCGGTTGATACGGCGGCCGCCAGGCCCCAACGGCGGGGGAAAGGGGAACTCGAGAGAGAGGCGGGGCCGCAAGGGTACGGGGCACCAAGCCCACCTCAGCTAAGGGCCTCCTCACACGCTGTCGTTCCCCCCCCGACCTGAGGTGGAAGGGAAGGGACCTGCCGCCGCCCTCAGAACTGCGCCAGCCTCCCGGTCACTCACCCGCGGTTGGGCCCCTTGGGTACGAGCCACGGCAGGACGCCGCCGATCAGCCCCCAGAAAACGCTCATGACGATGATGGGTACCGTCAGGCCACCGTACGCCATGTCTGGGCCGGCGGGGGCGGCAGCGGAGGGAGGGGGTAGCTACTTGGTTCGGTTCGGTCCAGTCCGGCGCGGTGCCTCCCCTCCTCTTCCTCACGGCCGGCCGCCGCGCCCCACCCCGCCGTCAATCAGCGCTCGCTACGTCACCGGAGGGGCGACGGGCGCGAGCGCCTGGCCCCACCCCTCGTGATGCGCGCTGAGGGGATCGCGGCGGAGGTGGCAAGGGGCCTGCAAGCAACCGAGCCCGGGACCGGGAGCAGGAACTAGCCTTCCGGGCGGGGTGGAGCTGCAGGGCCGGTTCCGTGCCCCTCAGAACCCCGGCACGACGGCGGAGTCCGAGAAGGCCACGGGCAGGAGCCAGCCCCGAGGGGCCGCTCGCGGTTGCGGCTCAAGGGGAAGAGAAATGTCCGCAAGCACGGGGGACAAACCTCGAGGCCGACCTGAGGGAAGTGACATTCAGAGTCACCTTCCACACCAGCCATCGGGGGCCAGTGCCCATATATGACCTCAGAAGGGTCAGGTTACTCTGCCTCCGTTCCCAGCATCCCGTTTTTCAGAGGGCAGCAGCCTTGGGGCAGAAACTGCATTTCTTTCCCTCTCTTGTCAGCCATCAGAGGGCCATTCAACCAATTCAATTCAGCATTCTGCAGCAGCTCTCAACTATACATCTACTAATCCTTAAAAATCCAGTTGCCAGTGACAGAAAAATTGACTCACACCAGTGTCAGCAATGAGTGTGCCTTCCCTCCCGTCCTCCTGGAGGCAGCCAGCTCCTCCCCACCAGCACCGACAAGGTAACCCCCCTCCTCAAGCTCCAGCATCAATCCCCAGGACACCCCACAGCAAACACAGCGCTGTATTCAGCCACAATGTCTGACAAACCTTTAAAATGTTATCCTTTACTGTAAAATACATAAGACAAATGAAAAAAAAACCCCATGATTTAAGAGGATTACAGAAAGAGATTCACAGCCAGAAACAGCTTACTTCAAATGCCTGATAAAATATTAAATATATATGGGGCACAGAATTGATATATTCATTTCAAACTGTGGACACATCTAAGTGTGTTAAACACATCTAAGTGTTAAAGATCAGGGGAAGAGACATAAGTACAATGGGTATTAGGTGCATGTTTTCAGGATTGCATTACTCTTTCTAATACTGGTTGAAACATTCCTTTATGAGTTATGGGGGAAGAGGCTTTTGTTTTCTTAGAAGTAAAAAAAAAAAAAGTATAAAAGCTTTTTAATTTCTGAAAGTATGTTTTACACAGGCAACATCAAAACATGAGAACGGATATTTAAATTCTAATCACACACCATTTCAAAACTTTCTAAAGGAGAAGACACAACAATAAGTTTAATTTTAGCAGTTCTTTAATGGTGTCAAAAAGGAAACCATCTATTCTTGCATTTTTTCAATTGTTTCTTCCTTGTATTTACCCTTCTCCTTGCCAACCTGGCGAGACTTGGCTTTACGCTCCAGGATCTTTTTGCGATCTTTGTCCAGTTTTAGCCTAGTGATCACCACCTAGAGAAAGGACAAAGAATTAGTCTCTTCAGCATTAAAACACAGCAGCCTGACAGAAGCAGCAGCCTTCCAGTGCACGGCCCAGGTAGATCACTGCTGACAGACCACACCAAACCACCCATGTTTTATTTCCGTAGACTATCTGATTTGGTTCGAGTAGAACACAGCATTTCAAAACACTGAGCTATATTAATTTTTCTGGGTACATGCAGTCATGAGAACATATGGACAGTTTTTTCAATGCACAGCCCCAATGTTTGTGTAAGCTGAAGAGCAGCCAAAGTTCTATCCATCTCCATAATAAAATAATTACTTGGAACTAAATCTCATTTCCATTATGCTGCTCAAACACGATGGATACTACACCCATCTAAAATACAGCCTGCAGCTGAGTCTTCTTCCCACCACCACAAAGTCAAGTAATGGGTCTCCCTGTGTTTTAAACACTGCTAATTTAAACTTTGGAACACTGGAAAAAGATGCAGCTGCCGCTGGGCATTATCTCATCGTTGCTGTGGTGTTTGGAATAGCCAATGCATCTGGCTAAACCATAAGCAAGAGTAAAAGTTCATGCTTCATGGCAACTCACATGAAGACACTTTAAAGGACACATCTGCTATTGGAGAGTTGCGAAGCGTCCAGGCAATTATCAAGTATATCAAGTATTACAGACACATTAAAGGTAAATTGCACAGATCATTTGCTACCAGAGCTTTAATGGTATTTCCTAACAAAGCAGCAACAAACTGAAGCTCTGATTTTCAGCCCAGAAGCAACTTTCAGTGCTCTTTGTGCCCCCTCCAACTGGCAAAGAAACCAACATGGTGATACTCCATGGTATCCAACATGGTTGGACTCAATGATCCCGAGGGTCTCTCCCAATCTAAATGATTCTATGATACTGCCCAGAACACTTTATAAATGCAACTGACAATCGAACCCTAAAAACCTCACATCGACTCCAGCAGGGCTGCATGCTCCTGCTCAGCTCCAGCACGCATACACCTCTCTGAATTACAATTAATTTCTACCCTTACCTAGGAGAGGTAGAAACCATTCACCCACCCCTCTGCAAGTTTGCAACAAACCAAACATTCTTTTCCTCAGTCTGCATGAATAACAATCAGAATCTTTACACAAAGCTTTATCAAGTCCTGGTTCCCAATTAGAGAAAACTTCCAGAGAAATACATGACCAGCACAAGCCTCCAATTCTTACACTGGTTCCACCACAATGTCACCTTGTCCCTTGAATGTTGTTACTGCACACAAGTCATTACGTTGTTTTGGAATAACTGCTCTCCCTCTGCTGAACACACCAACCATTTAGACCAGAAAACCTGTTACAACTGGATTTCTTCCACCAGCACTTCAGTGTGCGTGCCCACATGGCAAGGCTGAAGCAGATTAATCTCATCTGCTTCAAACCAGGTTTTGGCTACTCCTTCTGTTGAGTTTTAAATGTTCTCCTGTTATGATCTAAACAGGCTTTGCCTGGTTTTCACAAACTCTAAACATTGTAAATCAGTTCAGGCTAAAACCAGATTCAGAAGAACTTAGTTCACAATAATCCACAAGAACAAATCAGGATTCTGAGCCTCTATCTAAACATTCCCAACACAGTGCAAATGCCACACAGCAAAGATGGATTGTTCTAAACAAACTACTTTGTCCTTAAAAAAGAACAAGCTCTTAAAATAAGTATTTTAGCAAGACTCCAAAGTCTCCAGCACCTTCACCACCTAACAAGCTGTAGAAACTTCAAGGAGTTTTCGCATTCAACTGTCCTTTCTCTATCATGACACCCAAACACTTCCCTGTTTATTACCCCCAATGCTGCAGCACCTCAGCCTGTTATTCCATGCACCATTACAAGGTTCTACTTAGGCCACCAGCAGCACCTTCATATGCCCCCTGCACGTTCCAGGTATTACTTCACGCAGTGTACCTTGCTGGGGTGGATCCCCACGTGGACAGTTGTGCCATTCGCCTTCTCACGCTGAACACGTTCGATGTAGATGACGTACTTTTTTCTGTACACCTGGACCACTTTACCGATCTGCTGTCCCTTGTAGTGTCCCCGGACAACCTACACGAGAACATAAGAAGCACACTGTCCTGTACTTCGAAACCACCCGTTAAATAATTAGCAGACCTTAAGAAACAGTATCTAATTATCCCAACAGAAAAACAGAACTACACAGGTTGAACTCCCAACTCTAGTTTTTGTATACACGCTGGAAACATCAATCGACCATTTCTGCAATAATCAAAATGGAAAACAGAATGGATCAGAACTGCAATTTTCCCTACAGTAAACCTTAATGAAGTATCTTCTCAACCAGAAGAGTAAGGGTCAACTTCTAGAGTTTTTCCACCTGTCATTGCATTTTAGAACAAAAAAGACACTTGGATGCATTTCTAAACTGATCTTTCAAGAATCACAGGCAGAAAAGGGTCTAAAAATAAAAAATCTTTTGTTTTTTACTTTGTTGTTAAAAGCTTTTAATCCAGTGTGATAATCAATGCACATAACTAAAATGCAGCAAAGGTGTCAGCACACTTGTGTTCATTGCATTTTCCTTCTCATTGATGTGACCTCAAACACTCAACAGGCCAAGTCTACGGCTACATTAACCCCTGTGTCCCTGCAAGACTCGCAGCAAAGCTCGCGCATCAATGTGAATGCGTTTGGCCCTTTCCTTCTGCATAGGCTACACATGGAAACCGAAACACAGACAGAAATTCCTGCACGACAGTACAACATAAGGGACAGAGTGCAGACCTGGACTTCGTCATCCTTTCGAATGGGCATAGAGCGGACGTTGTATTTCTGCCTCAACTCCTTGGAGAGCGGGGAGGACATGATTTTTCTTCGAATGTGAGAGGGTGCATTGAAATGTCGCTTGCGGTTCTTGCTGCGGTCTGAGGTCACAAATGGATTGAACTTCATTTTGGCTGCATAAAGAAAACCAAGAGTTTGAAAGATACTTGTAACTCATACACGTTGTGCTGATCACCTACACACACACAGACTATGCTAGGACTGAAAAAGCACGTTTTTTAATCCCACCCCCAGTTCATATTCCCTTACAAACTGGACTTCCAATAAGGTTTAGGCCTCTTCCCCAGCTGACAGATCACAGAATCATAGAACGATTAGAGTTGGAAGGCACCTTAAAGATCAACAAGTTCCATGCCCCCTTCCATGGGCAGGGACACCTCCCACTAGAGCAGGTTGCTCAAAGCCCCATCCAGCCTAGCCTTGAACCCCTTCAGGGATAGGGCATCCACAGCTTCTCTGGGCAACCTGGGCCAGGGCCTCATCACGCTCACAGGAATTAATTTCTTTCTGGTATTTTATCTAAATCTCCCCTCTTCCAATTTAAAGCTATTACCCCTTGTCCTGTCACTGCACTTTATGACAAAGAGTCCCTCTCCAGCTCTTCTGTAGCTCCCTTCAGATATTGGAAGGATTTGCTACACACACATATCAGACCATTCTTTCTAAACCAAGTCTCAGAAGACGAGACACCTGTTTTAGCAGTCTTCATTTCATACTGCAGTGTAGGTTGCATTATCTTATGAAACAAATGTGTATTTTAGACTGGGAGAGATAGGGAACTCGTTTGGCTTTGGTATCTCCAATATGATGTAACACCAGACCAGTGCACATAACAGATCTGCAAGCCCAAAATATCTTTGGCCTTCCCTAAATCTCAACAACTGCCCTATAAAACTGTCATGGCACCATTCATCCTGACCGAAAAAGCCAGGCCACAAAACGATGCTTTTGCTCAACTCCCACCAGCACCTCCCGTGCACGCCCACCTGGGATGGAGGGCAGGTCAGGATACCACAAACCCCCTGAGCTGCGTTGACCTTACCGACCACCAGACCCAAGGAGCCAGAGCTCTGCATGGAGTCCCAGCTCCCAACCGCGGACTCGGGGCACGGGTACTCCCTCACCGGCTCGCCCGCCGCCTCTGCCCGACCCACAAAGGCCACCAGCACCCTCATCCTCGGGCGTACCCTCCCGGGCCGGCCCAGCCCCGCTCCGCTCCGCTTCCCTCCCCAGCCAGCGCGCAACGCCTGCCCGCCACAGGTCGGCCTAGGCAGCGCCGGCGGGGCCCCAAGAAACCGAGCCCACTCTCCCCCTTCGGGTACACAGCGGGCGGCCTCGCCGCACCGTGACCAGCGGGGGACAGCGCGGGTACGCCCCGCGCAGGATGGCAGCGGATGGGCCCAAGCTGAGCCGCGCCACTCTCACCCCGCTGCTGCCGCCGCGATGATCGCCCGGAAAGAGGAACGGGAGGCGCTTCCGCTTCCGCCAAGCGCCCGCCGGGGGTCTCGCGAGATCTTGCGCGCGCGGGGCTGGGAGATCCCGCGCCCCCTGGCGGCCGGCGGACACGGGGCATCGGACGTCCCCGGTAACCAGATACCCACCCGGTCGTCTCCACAGCTGCTCCCGCATCCCCTCCTTTCACCGTGCCCAAAGTCAGGGCTATTCAGCGGCAGCTCCTTCCCTCTAAACCCAGCTCCTCCCCGAGGGTGGGTGAAAGGACAGAAACCCCCACGGAGCTTCCCAGTCTTCAGCCCTGAGGCCCCTGCCCCCCAAAAGGGAGACCAGCTCCTCCCTGGGCCTTCTGCTAAGTTCAGGTCCCTCAGCCTGGGCCCTGCTCCTGTGGGTACTGTCACCCGCATCCCCATCCCCAAAGCCAGCGTTCCGGAACACACCGCATGCACTTGGCGCTGCTACGGATTAATTGATTCTCAAGGCAAAATGATTTGTGGCAGAAGGTGTTTGTTAGCAGAAACCAACCGATGGCTGGGGTGGGGTTGGTTGATGAGGACAGCCTGGAAAAGCTGGAGCAGGCAGCAGGTCAAATGCCTTCCCCGGTACCTTCACTCGTCTACACAGAGCGAGGGACCTACAGCACCATCCCATCAGCTCTGGAAATGCGAGTTCCAGTCCGTGTCTGAGTTAGGTGGCAGCAGGTGGGATCTCTTCCCTCACGGAGGTGTGAGGCAGCCAGTGAGGGCAGTCAGCAGCACCAGAACTTGAATTGGTTTCTTCATGTGGCGCAGATCCATAGTGCCCGAATTCACTGTGCTGTAATCTTTTACTGTTTAATAATTGCATTGGATTTTCTGAATTGCCTCAGAATTTCTAAATACTTAGTGAAGCAAAGGCTAAAAGGAAATTAAAGGAGGGGGGAACAAAACCCAGGGTATTTTATATGCCAAGCCAAACCCAGCACATCCCTGCACAATCCACCCGTCCCTCATCAGAACAGGGGGGTTAGGACACTCGGTGCTGCTCGAAACCCAGCACTGAACGTCCAGACATGACTCAGTGCCCATTACAACAGAGTCTCGTGTTAACTTTCTGCACAGTGACCTGCCTCACAGTGATCTCATTGTCTGATAACACTCAGCTCACTGAAATAGTAATTAAAACCGAAAGAAAAAAAGCCGTTTTAGATTGATTTTGCAATAGGAGTGCAACAAGAAGCCAATTACAACATGAAAGTTTTAATCATAGAACTAAAAAAGCTAATATTTTATTAACATAAGACAGAAACGCCAGAAATCCTGAATAATCTCTGCTGTAAATATGCAAAAGACTTCGTGCTTTAACTACCACTGTAACGCATTGCAGGGCTCTGTCCTCCCTCCACTGTGCCTCTCCCTTCTTCCAAGGGCTACTGAGAAATACCCCATTGACACATTTCCTCTGAAACCTCAAAGGAGTGCTCCAAAGCAGATACTCCTCAGCCTTTCAGCGGGGGCAGCTTGTGTATCACACCAAGGGGACACGCAGATACAAGAAACACTTAAAAGTTTGTAACTACAGACACTGCCATTTAGAGATTCACTTTTCACAGCGTGTTAGCTGAACCCAGGGGTTCCAAAATCAGAGCAAACATTCACGTGTGTCTTCCCATTTTTTTTTTACCACATTTCCTTTGCTTTTTCCTTAAAGATAACCTTGATCAGCCCACACACTGCCTGCAACATGCCTAAGCTTTCCCCACAGCTAGAAATTCCAATTCCACCACTGCAAAGCACCCTATGCCACAAGTTCTCACTGTGTGATGGAGCCTAGCTTCAGAGGGACTTACTTAAACTGGAATAACATAGAAAAGGTCCACATATTTTGCTTCCTACAGGGATGTCTTCCTTGGAAAACCACAAACACTTCTGTCCAAACACTGATGCCAAATGGGAAAGTCAGGAACATGGAGGAACACTTAGGATGGATGGTTTTCCATCCTCTATGGCTTGAAACCCTCTTTGTTTGCATTGATGTTTAAAAGCACAACTAAGCTCACTTTTCTAGAAAGCATTTGAAAATAAAAGTGAAATCTAAGGAGCCACACAGGCGCAGGGCAGGACCGCTACAGCAGCGACCAGGTGGTCGCTTTCACATTTGGGGAGATGAAGAGCAGGTTCTTCTGTAAACACACGACGCAGCATCACTACAGGACCCCAGGCAGACATGTCTGAAGGCCAAGCTCGCCACAATGTAGAGCAGAGCCGGCAGGTGGCCCTGGCCTGGCAGTACCCAAAGGCTTAGACCTGGTTTAGAGAACTAAGGTGCGGACTGTTTTTTCAGCAGTTTTGCCAGAACTCGAGTACTGTTGGTTTCCACATCCAGCCACAAGATGTGATTTATTTGGTTATGGCAGCAGATGTTTCGGCAGAGAAAGTGGGCCCAGTGAGGTACACATCTCTTACTTCCAAAAGGAGGTGAACAGTTTCACTGGTCTGGTTTAGAGAACTGGCCTGGACTGCACAGAGGCAGCCTTTAATTCAAACAGTTCTGCCCTTCTCCCTACCCTCCAACACACCAGGGGACACAAGGGATCTGCAACCAGTTTTGCTCATTTGTGTCAAGGAAATTGTCCCTGGGAAGATATTTCAGAAAACTAACAGTCCAGCCCAGCATACTACAAAAATCTCCTCTTGCACAGCTCAGGAAAAG
This sequence comes from Jacana jacana, assembly GCA_013400555.1. Lineage (NCBI taxonomy): Eukaryota > Metazoa > Chordata > Aves > Charadriiformes > Jacanidae > Jacana > Jacana jacana. Next base: position 120,810 of record VZTM01022912.1, on the reverse strand, counting down.
GATGTGCTGCTAAGACCTTAAGAATTGCATATCCTTGTGATCCACTGGGTTCACCAGCTGTGAGCAAAGACTCAACAGATTCAAGAGGAAAAAAATTAGGGCTTTTTTTTTTTCTTGCTGTAAGCTTCAACTGGTCACAGTGGATTAGAGAAAATCCTGCAGCCAGCAAGAGAAGCAATTCCAATGGAAAATCCCAGCTCCCACCGAGCCACCATCTGGCGGGTACCGCTCCCGGGCACACACATGCACGCACTGAAATGAAGACAAGCATCTCATTTTCAAGTTGATTTTTGTAACTGGGAAAAAAAAAAAAGAAGTATAAAATCTAGCCATACATTAACAGATACAGGAAGTTACACAATCCAGTTTACACCTAAAGTAATAGCGATCAGTTCGTATGAAGAAGAGGGAAAAGACTCCAATGCTGTAATTTGTCTGAAGTCACTACAGGGCAGAGTGTGGCTGGCGGCTTCTTTATGCTGTGTGGGTGAAACTGGCTACCTTCCCTACTTCCAAAGCAACGAGACAATTTCAACAGACATGTAGTAGGAATACTTTTGAAATGCACCCGACTCTAGCAGTAACACTGACTATTCAAAGATTCATATTGTTACAGCATATGGTTTGGATACTTTTGCCTCCAGAAAAGGGCAGCGGAGGCTATCCAAGAGAAATCCTGCACCCGCCTGAACATTTACAGCACTGATTGAGTTAAGGGGTTTTATTTTATGATTTTTATCCATCCTGGAACACTTCAAAATTTGTGTATCCTCAGCTGGGACATTTACAAAGCATGCAGAGACTGTTAGTACTCTGGGAACATTTAGGAGGCTATGGAAAATGTGCTCGCGGGTTCTGGTCTAATTTTAGTGAACTCACATTACCATTACATGCAAGCCCCACCTGGCAGTAGTTTTCCCCTCACGCCTCCATTTAGTGGAGGCTGCAGAAAACAAGGCTTGAATGAATGGGCAGGGAAGCTCAGCTACCATTTTAAGGAACAGAACAAAAGGCCTACCAGCAGGGTCCAGCTTGTGGGAATGCCCGCCCCACTACTGGTGTACCTGCGGGTGACAGGGTCAGGCTGGGGCTCAGGTATAGACGCCTGACTGAATTTTAAAAGAAAAGGGAGGCACCTTAAACCCTGAAAAGACAGACTTCCTGTGTTTGACAGGTGTATTCAATTATACACACACAAAGCAAGACAGCAAGCTGTGCTCATCATCCACCCAGAAGACTGCACCATTTCTCTGAAGACACAGAGTATACAACCCCTTTTCAACATAACAATAACAACAATAATAATAAAGCAGAAGTGCAGAATCTAGACTGTTGGGTGGTCTGTGTTTAAAAAATATAAGAAAGAATAAAAGCTAATGCTGTAAAGACAACTATTCCCTTTCAAAGCAAAGGCCACATAAAACTGTGTTGCTCAGTTTGGTTTTTACTTCATGCCACCTGTAAACACAAGACTGGATATTCAGTTTCTGGGAAGAAATGAAACTACTTTTACATCCAGAGTAAAAGAAAGGCCCTCCGCTGCCTGGATCACAGATTACCCAGGAAAAGGTAGCTGGGGGAAGGCTTCCTCATCTTGTTTGCTCATTTCATTATAAAGGTCATATCTGAACAAAGGAGCTTTCAATAAAAGCACAAAACACTTCTTGATGTTATTTCTGCCCTCTGTCTCTAAAGTTTGCTAGGGGGACTAACATTTTCCATTCCTCACCAACAGATACATCGCCTTTTTGGCACTATGGGTGGAATTTCTTCCTAATGTATAATTTTTTCCTTATACAAAAGACGATTGTCTAATCATGCAAATCCAACAGAATTCCAAAAAGTGCCACAAGACAGCTCAACTCTGCTATCTACTACCTAGTTTGTACACTGCCACAGGAACCTCCCAGAGAACAGACTGTCCTTCTCAGATCTGACAGTGTATTTCATATATGGCATTTCAACCTCTCTTTCTGGGGGGAGAGAATCGAAATCCATGCCCTGATTCCATTGATTTTTCACTCTCAGAGCTCTGAAATGCATGGAGATTTCTTTGATTTGTTGAAGACATCTTACTGAACAGCCTGATTAGAGAAAAACTTACTGATTCAATCAAATAGAAAATAAAGACAAAAACAGGTAGTGGTAGATTTCTCAATCTTTGCTCCTGTCCTTTGAGATGGGGGTAGAGTTTCACTGCTACTGCATTTTCCCCAGCTGGATCTTCTTCCAGGCCTCTGATGCTGTGAAAATGCAGGAGTCGAGGATCCCAGCTACAGTAAATGTTCCTCCGATGATGGCACATATCTGAAAGGCAGAGAGGAGATAGGTTGGTCAGTCAAGGGGTAAACCCTTATGCAGCTTGAAACTGGGGGGAAGGATATGATTGCCTACTGGCAGCGTATTTGCTGGTAGCACAGTAAGCACTGGGTAACAGCACTGGGGACGTAATTACATGACAATCATTCAGGAAAACCTTTCCTTACAGTGGAATAACTTAGTGCCATCCTGAACTCATCACAGCCTGAGCCGATCGTAACTCCCAGCTCCTAGGAGCCTACAGCCCTTCCTTTCTGGGCTAAACTCCACCTAACAAAGCTTTCTACAAGTTCTGTTGCTCCTATCTTCCTCCTACTGTTTTCTATTATAAATACCACAGCCCTGTAGTCTTTTCACTATTTCACAAGATACAGCATCTGCAAACAGGCCAAAGACACTTAAATAGCATGTGAAGGACAGTGACTAACAGAAACCCAGCCACCAGTGACACCTACAGCTAAGTCTGTCTAACACTTTCCATTACAAGGGCTGCTTGCAAAAGCACTGCCAGCTTAACTCTTTGTGGGACAAAGTTTTCCACGCAGGATGTCTCAGGCTGAACTATTTAAACACCGGTAAAAAACACATAATCATTTTCGAGAACAGAGTTAGGGAAAAAAATAATTTCCTGATTAGCACAACAGCCTACTTCAGTTCTCAAGTGCTAGCAAAACCTAAAAGTGTTCTGACACGTCAAATCAAAGGTACCTTGGCTTGAAGCACCCAAAATCAGGGGGCACCAGTTATGGACTTTGCAACGCGCTGCTTTGGTGCCCTGCTCTATGAAATGGGGACACCGCCAAACCTGCCTCCCAGGCAAACCACGAGGTAAAACCCATCCAAAGGGATCAATGCCACGACAAGAGTCCTCGTGGAAAGACAAGGCTTGTCCTCAGGACTGGGTTAATGCAAAGCACCTGCCAGCAGCAAGGCAGCAGCAGTGCAATGCCATAGGATGGGAAGAAAGGCTGCTCACAGGGTGCCAGCCCATCCCACGCACTGCACAAGGCAGGGCTCACGTGGAAAGTATGATACACCATAATGTAACCCAATAACGTTTAGCAGCCAAGTTATAATTACACAGGACCTGGCATTTCCTAACTCCCACGATTTTTACTTCAAAACCGCTATGCTCTTTTCATTGGGTCTTTTACATTGTGTAGAATTAGGTGGCTTTGAGAAGAAGAGAGAGCGGGTCACTGAGAAGGGGACAAGATATAGAGCTTATCTCCTGAGAATGGCCTGCCTAGGAAAAAGGGGGATTTTGCTGTGAGCTACAAGCCAAGAGAGAGAGCTGAATGGAACATCAGAAAGCTGTTGTAGCAGGGTGTCAGGGAAATGCAATAGAAGTGACGCCGAAGGGAATTGGTGCCACACTAGACCCACAGTGCCACCTCTCTTCCCCCAAACAGCTCTACACCTCATGGGCAAGGCTACAGACTAAGGTGAGAGCAGCAGCCTCTGCTCATTCAGTGACATCTAAAAAGCAGTTCATTAATGGCGAGCGAAGGCAGCAAGAAGTAAAGTGCTCATTTACAGGTGTATTTACAGCCCATCACTGAGCTCAGTGGAACGAGCAGCCACAGTAAACATGGCTTTTGCAGGACAGCTGGCGTTCCAGCAGAGAAAGGCTTCCAAAACCTGTGGCAAAGTTAATATTTTTAGGGGACAGTCCATCTCCTGCTCCTTGTGCCCCTCTTCCTTCCTATCCCTCTGAGCGTGATGCAGGGTGACTTTCCAGAGAAAATGACTGACCGCAATGGAGTTGGGTTATTTCAGTCCCCAGCAGCTCAGCTGACAGGAGATGTTACACCACAAACATCAGAAAACCCGTCCAACAGTAAGATTTTGCATCATGTGGTAGGAAAATCTGACTTCAGCCCAGCAGCACAAGGGGGTGGGGAGTAGGAAAAAAAGAACACAAAATAAATATATATATTCATCTGCACAGCTCCGTACTGCTGAGTGTTTATGAGTCACACACACCTGGCATTCGCTCCCAGCACGCACACAGCCCTCTTGTTTCCTTGTCACACCAAAAAAAAAGGCAGCACCGGGGTTGGTCTCTAAGTCAGCACAGAAGCTGCACCACAGTGTTTCTCTGTCATCGCAGTTCTAATGCGTGTGGAGCCTTGCTCCTTTGCAGCACCGAAGGGAGTTAGGCATCACACACTCAATATTCAATGGCGTTTTACACTGGGAACAATCTGTGTTTGGCTCCATGAGGTTAGTTTGACTCAGGCCCAATCATTAAAGGAGGAAGGAAAAGAAATCTCAAAGTGTAATAATCACAGCAGCAAGAGACGGCACGACGCTGGGTACCTGCTAGGGTTTGGAACAGAATACGGTTATAGGAGAGTGGCTGGGATGCAGGCTGAAGTCTGAAGGAAAACAGGAGTAGGTATGTAAGAGGTTGTGAGCAAGATGACAGAAAGGCAAGTGTCAAGATATTTGACTGCAGACCTTAAAATCGGAAAATTAAGAGGGAATGAGTAGGACCCCCAGGTAACTCCTAGTAAGGTAAGCTGCAGAATCCCACCCAGAGATTTCTGGCTGACCTGCAGCACTTTTTGTAGAATAACAGTCTTGGCTTTAAAAATGCCATGGGATTGAGTCAATGGGTTGGTAACAGGTCCCATAACTGAAATAATTCTTCCTGCAACCGTTTTCCTCCCATTACTTGGAGTTTAATGTTTTTCACACCTAGAAGGCAGATGAGTCCTATATCAGGAAAAAAAATATATTCTTTTTTTAATTTTGAATGCTTCACTGGAACTTTGGCTTGTTTTCTGCTTGCTCTTCCCTCCCAGCCCCCAGGACTGACCTCATGATAAAACTTCATCTCAGTTTGGCCACCTAGAGGAACTCATAAATTTTCAACAGTGAAACTTTTCCCCTTGCTCCATAACCTCAACCACGAGGCCATGAATGGCTTCTCTTTACGGGGAGATGCCTTTATTTTAAGCAGTACAGCTTAACAGGCAAACACTACTGTGTTTAACACTATGCCAAGTGCCTGTGCTTAACTCCAGGGTCCGTGGCAAATTTACAGCACAGTGACAGTGGTAGAACTGACCCACAAGCAACGTAAAATCTTATTTAGTACTAAATTTTTTGAAGTGTGACATGTAAAGTAAAATCTATGCTAAACCAATGCTTTTTGTCCCACACAGGAAGCATGTCTCACAAGGCAGAGAAAATTGGGATAATTCTTCATACCACAAAAACCCAGAGGAGCCAGGCATGAGCAGAACGGGTCTGTTGGGAACACAGAAGGCCTGGGAACCCTGCTATGCTACTCTCAGATGCACTGACGTTTCTGGGGAGCAAACATTACTAACAAAGAGCATCAGATAATCTCCCCAGCAGCAGAATGAGACTCCTTTGGCTCTCTGCTGAACAGCCAACACCCCATCTCTCCACATGGGATTGTCCCTCCACTGTGTATCTTTTCCTCCAACACCTACACTGTTTCCCCCCTAAAGTCTTTTTCGAGCCCACAGGATCCTCCCCCATCCCCAGGACACATTTAAATTTCCTGGAAACCACACAGGTGCCCTAGTAAACAATCTGCTCACCCAGCAGAGTTGCAGGTGATCCCCCCCTGCCCCAGAACCCCTCTTGTGGTTCTTAAATTAAGCAGCCACTGCTCAGAAAAAGCCGAAGCTTTCCATGGCCAGCTCCATTCAGCAATGACTCCAAGTGCCCCAGCACAATCTCTGTCTGGACCTCAGCCCAGAGCTGATCATCACCAACTGGTCTCCAGAGCAACTGTAATGCAAAAGGCCATGCTGGAGATAGATACAGGAAGGGGCTAAAGCAGTGGAAAGGACAACGGAACAGATGATGTCATCAAAACAGGGCAAGGAAACCTAGGACAAAAGGTGTTTTGATCCTCTGCAGCACCACTCCCCCCCTCCAGCCTTCTCAATGACACCTTGAACGCTGTAAAGCTTTAAGTGCAGCCAAGGCTGCCCTACTGTAAACCATTCCTCGTCTAAATGAGAACAAGAGTAGGTCATCTCTACCAGGGCCAAACGGTCCAGACTGACAGCCACGATACAGCATCTCCAAAGTAAGGATCTGCCTCTCAGTCAGCCACGTCTGACAAAGGTTTGCACGTCCTGCCTACCAGCCACTGCAGAAATCAGCCTCATCCACGTGGCGACATGGGAAGGACGTTCAAATGTGAACGGCCCCAAGTGAGCTGCTTCTTGAGGCTATAGCCATTTATAAGACCAAACAAAGTAGAGAAAAATCAAATTGCAAAACTCTTCTTCAGCAGTCCAGCAGCCAGCATGAGCCTGACTAACTTTACAGACAGCATGCAGCAAAGTTCTAGCTTGGGCCATCTCAAATCCAAAAGGTCATTGTGGCAACCAGTGAAGAAAGCCTCTCCTGTGGATTCCTTGTGTAAAACTCTGAAGTGCGGTATCAAATTCAACAAAGATCCTATTTATATGCATAAAATGGTGTATCAGCAGTAAACCAATGCTGACAGCAGACACGGCAAAGCATAATGCCAGCTATCAATTACTTCCAAAGGCTATTCCGTCTTAAAAACACCTCCACACCCTCACCCCCAACGAGACACGTAAGAAGCCTAGGAAAGCTTATTGTTAGGGAAAGTACAGGCAGTGTGAGGTGCCAAGTCATAAAATGCTGATGTTTGACCTTTTTTAGGATTATGTTTTGAAACCAAACAGACATGCTAAGAAGAGAAGGTCTTAAGCCACAACATTTAGATTTTGCTTCAAGTCCCTTTCTCCTGGTATTTGTGTATCCTAGAGATCACATGCAGTTCTAAAGTGAGGGAACTTGGTGTTTATCAGAAGCTGTAAAATCAAAATCTTGTGCAGCAGAGCCACACTGTTTATGTTACTTCCAATTAAAATATTCAAACAGCTTAAAAATCAAAATCAATTTATCAGCTATTTCCCATTGTACCGTGCCTCACAGGCACAGGAGACTACAGCTTAAATTTTAAGCCAATTCCCTCAGGACACATTTTCTTAAGTTCTGGAAGATCTTTAAATAACTTTTTGCCTAACTAGCAGTTTGGACAGTACAGCTTTGTTCTAGATGCTGAGATCAGTACTGCAGGATGTTATCTGGGTAGATCAAGACATAATTTGTCAGGAAAACACCTCTGGAATTTGATATTGCAGCTCTTCTCCACTTCTATCCAGGAGAAAATGCCTGGAACTGGCAAACCCATATTTACAGCAGCCCTGAGTCAGACAACTGCCCTGCATTCTCTGCAAGTTAAATCTCATCAGAGAGCTGACTTATTGCAGCATGTTTTACTGCATACCATATTAGCTTTACTTCCAGGTTTCTGACGTGCTGCAATAGTGCCCATTCTGCCTAGACAGAGTTTGGCACTTCTGGAAGAGGATAATTTTCATTCTTCTTGTGCCTAGCTATTAAATCAAACTGTCAGAGCATAGGGCTTATCCGTTGCCTCACTTACACTCCTGTACAATTGAGGTGATAAACTGCTTTATTTCAATCAATCACAGTGTTCTGAAGCAGAAACTTGTTTTTTCTGGACAAGGAAGGCTCAGAAGAGAAATGAAACACAGACAGGAGAAAGAATTAGAGGTTTAGAGTAACTCACCGATGTGATAAACCTGTACAAAGGCTGTCGCCTCTCTGTGTATTTCACTGTGATGGGGCTCAGATCGTACCGAAACCAGATAGCTGGGATGATGCGGCCAGTGTGACTGTAGGCTACATACTCCTAGAAAAGAAAGTGGGGCAGAAATGGCAGAAAATGTGAGCAAACTCATTTCAGGTTTCAGAGCAGTAAGGCTGCTTCTGTGGATCTGGCCCTTACTCCACCGTTTTGTACTAATGATCTGACTGAAAGAAGCAACCAGTTAATTCCTGTACGACTGCTCACCCCCCACCCTCATCAAACAGGAAAATTAAGTCTTTACAGTCTGATGATGATATAGCTGGGAACAGAGAGCAATAGTGGTTACTCTCACCTTCATTCCAAGTTGCAGAAGTAAACAGAAAGGCTGTCATTGATTTCTCTCACTTAGGTCTGCCATATTTAAATACAAGCTGTCACTAAGTGGTTGCCGGGCAACTTTTTGTACTGCCAGAATGTAAATGATATACTGGGATACTCATCAAACAAACAGAATTTAGTTTCCCAGAACCTGAAAATCCCCTCTTGCCCATGTACTCAGAACAGCAAGCAGCAGCTCCCCTCTGTAAACCCCCCCTCACACTGGGACCAACAATGTGAGTGCTCTTGTGTGCTCACTATGAATCTCACAGAACCATGTTTAACCCACATTGAAAAACCATGCTGAAAGCCAGAATGAAAATGCATACAGCAAAAATATTGGCAAAGGTTCAAAAAATATTGCAAGCTGGTATGGAAGAGACATCTGCAGATTGGCAGTGATAATCTCCTTTACTCTCTTTCATTAATAATAGGTACAGTCATCAATCAGCCACAGGACAACTCCCCAACAAGACAAACTGCACAATGCCAATGTAGAACTGATCCTCCCATCAACTTAGTATCAAAAGACACATCGTTTTGAGCTAATATTTTTTCTGTGGCCTCAGTAGAAATATATATATATAAGTTTTCAAGGGTCAGGACATTTATTTTGACAGACTGAAGAAAAAAAAACAACCTGAGAAAAGCATACTGGGGACTAAACAATCCAGTGAGAGCCACCATGCACGGCACAGCACGGTTACACCCAAGAGTGCTGAAAGAGATGGCAGACGTGCTGGCCAAGCCTCTCTCCATCATCTTCCTTAAATCATGACTGACTGGAGAGGTCCCCATGTACTGGAAGGTGGCAAATGTAACGCCCATCTATAAGAAGGGCAGAAGGGACAATCCAGCAAACTATAGACCTGTCAGTCTGACCTCGATACCAGGGAAGATTATGGAACAGGTCATCTTGAGTGCTATCACCAGCCATGTAATGAGCAACCAGGGGATCAGGCCTAGTCAGCATGGGTTTATGAAAGGCAGGTCCTGCCTGACGAACCTGATCTCCTTCTATGATAAGATGACCCAATTGTTGGATGGGGGAAGACAGTGGATATAATATTTCTGGATCTTAGCAAAGCATTTGACACTGTCCCCCACCACATTCTGGTGGAAAAACTGGCTGCTCATGGCCTGGACGAACGTACGATCTGCTGGATCCAGCATTGGCTGGAAGGACGATCCCAAAGGGTGGTGCTCAATGGAGTTAAATCCAGCTGGCGGCCGGTCACAAGTGGTGTTCCTCAGGGCTCAGTATTGGGGCCTTTCCTTTTTAATATCTTCATTGATGATGTAGATAGGGACATAGAAAACACTATCAGTAAGTTTGCAGATGACACTAAGTTGGGTGGGAGTGTTGATCTGCTTGAGGGCAGGGATGCTCTACAGAGGGACTTGGATAGACTGGATAGATGGGCCAATGTTAATGGCATGGCCTTCAACGAGGCCAAGTGCCGGGTCCTGCACTTGGGCCACAACAACCCCATGCATAGCTACAGGCTTGGGGCAGTGTGGCTGGAGAGCTGCCTGGCAGAAAAGGACCTGGGGGTGCTGGTCGACAGGAGGCTGAACATGAGCCAGCAGTGTGCCCAGGTGGCCAAGAAGGCCAATGGCATCCTGGCTTGCATAAAGAATAGTGTGACCAGCAGAAGTAGGGAGGTGATTGTCCCCCTGTACTCAGCACTGGTGAGGCCACACCTTGAGTATTGTGTCCAGTTCTGGGCACCTCAACACAAGAGAGATCTGGAGGTGCTGGAGCGAGTATAGAGGAGGGCAACGAAACTGGTGAGAGGTCTGGAGAATAAGGCTTATGAGGATCGACTGAGGGAGTTGGGATTGTTTAGTTTGAGGAAGAGGAGGCTGAGGGGAGACCTCATCACTCTCTACAACTGCTTGAAAGGGCACTGTAGGGAGGTTGGTGCTGGACTCTTCTCACGGGCAACTAGCGACAGGACAAGAGGGAATGGCTGCAAGCTGCAGCAGGGTAGGGTTAGGCTGGACATTAGGAAAAAATTCTTCACAGAGAGAGTGGTCAGTCAGTGGAATCAGCTGCCCAGGGAGGTGGTGGAGTCACCCTCCCTGACTGTGTTTAAGAGTAGATTAGATGTGGTGTTGAGGGATATGGTGTAGAGGAGAACTTGTAGAGTAGGGCTGATGGTTGGAGTTGATGATCTCAAGGGTCTCTTCCAACCTAAATGATTCTATGATTCTATGCTGCCTCTTTACCCAGCTGCTTTTCCCTGCTTTAGCCCTATGACATGCCTGCCAACCCAGGGGACCCTCGGCTTTAATTCTCCTTCACATAGAGGCAAAGACAACCTCAAATACTTCAGAAAGGTGAAGAAAGAACGAGCAAGAGGACACCTATGAACATGACACAAAAAAGATAATTTTACTCTCTGTGAGCTAAGAGGGAGTGAGTGAAGCAACATCTATCTCCTTCATTAATTTCTCATAAATCCCAATTTTCCCTCTTTTTTTTTTTCCTCCATGGATGGCAAGAAGAGCAGAAAGCAGCTTAAGTCCCTCATCATAGCATTTCCAGGGCTCTTCTTGCAGAAGTTCTGCAGTGTGTCTGGGACAGCAGCTGTCTGGGTAAGCGAGGAAAGAGGAGGTAAAAGGGGAGAGGAAGCAGGCAGTCCACACTGCAGACTATTCACCCCTTCGTACTAATCAATCTGTGCCTGACTATTCCAATGACTTCCCATTTCTCTTTCCTACCGATACCGTACAGGAGCCAAGGACTAAAGCACCAATAAGAGAATTTTTATTTTTAATGAGGAGAAAATGCAGAGGCAGCACGATTTCTCTGCACTTCAGTTTTGATAGAACTGACATAATTTTTTCCTTCCTCTCCCCTTTTCCCCACCAGTAATTCTGTCCTAATGAGTCAGCCTTGGCTGAACGCCCCAATTTGCAGCCATGCTCACAGAAGCGTCAAAAGCTCCTGCTGTCTGTTTTCCAAATTACCTCCAGAACTTGCGTCCCAAGAGCTGTTCTTATCAGAACAACAGTTGTGACACAAAGCAGAACAAATACATTGTAATCTGAATAGAGGGAGACATCCAAATCATTGGGACACACTGTACAAGCAAGCCCAAAAGTCACTAGACAAGAACATGAATCTGAGAACTAATCCATGACAGTGTGTGTTAGATTCTCCATCGTGGCAAACTGGCAGTAATTAGATATTATAATCAGATTCTGGACCTTCACTTTGCACCTGACTCACAAATAATTTTAAACTGTAAGGGGCTTTTTACTTTAAAAAGTAAACAGGGCTTACACATTCAGTTAAGCTGACGCATAAGAGAAAGAATACCTTCCTCTAGAATTAAAGCAATACCACCACCTGCTCTGACCAGCCCTCACAACCCCACCAGGAGCAGCAGGAAGGTCCGCTCTGAAGAGCTTCAGTTCCTCCTTCTCCCAGCAGAGGCTACTGCTCGCCTACAAACTAAAGTACATGGTGGCAGAGCAGAGCAAGAGGGAGGAGGAACAATGCCTGAAGATCCTCCATGCATCCGCTAGGCTGCAATGGGGAGCTTCTTTGAGAATTACTTGCTTCTTTACCTTATTTGCCACAGTATATTGGTATGAGTATCGCTGCTTGCCGCTCATGTCTTCATACACGGTTGGGACTATCTTCAATATGTAATCATGAGATGCAAGAGCTGCAGTCAGGAAAGGGAAGGGAAGGGAAGGGTAAGTTAGCATTCAGAGAAAGGAATCACAGCCGACAGAACATTTCAAAGTAAATGTGCAAAACCAACTAAAACAACTCTTGTCACAGAAAAGGTATCTCCCTCCTCTTTACCTCATGTTCTGTGACAAAGTGACAATTTCACATCCCACATTTACATCCTTTGTACAGAACTTGGTATGGTACTTGGGTGGTGGCAGAACCTGCCCACCATTCTAAGGCGTCTGTAGCACCGCGACCCATGGAGCTGAGTTTGGGTCACTTGATCTTTCCTAACTGCTTTCAGCACCACAGAAAGCTATCCTGGATAAATCAAGAATGACCTTAAAGTTAGAGCTACAGTCCACTGAGTCGCTTTTTGAGGTATCACAACCTGTGTAGTCCCATTCCTTGTGCACCCATCTTTCTTTCTTTCTCTTCTCCATTCTCCTACAACTGCTTAACAAATATTCTGTCTTTTTTTTTTTTTTTTTTTCATGATTTACATGGCTTGGGCCACTTTTCTGTGTCTTCTTAAACAGTTCTAAACCAGAAATCCAAATGATTTCTCTGCAGGATCTGTTGGCCAAGTGTAACACAATGACTTTTGGCTCCTGGAGAGCAAAAAACTCACAACCGCCTCGCTTCAGGAACAGCCACAGAAATTTTGTTCCAAAGTGGAGTAGAGTGACATCCTGCGTCGCTGGTCATAAAGAAGGGCAATGAAAATGTCTGTCCTTCCAGCCACAGGGTAGAACCTCAGGTAAGAGCTAACTTGCAACACAAGAACACGGAACAGTTCTGGTGGTAGTGACAGCAATCAAGGGAAGCTATAGGTATAGGTTATGGATAAAAAACTCAGTAACTCTGAGTTGGTCATAATGGTAATGGTCATAACAGAGCTGGAGACAACATCCAGGTTGCAGAAGGGCTGCAAAGGACCTTTTGGGCTAAGACTTCTTTCTTCTTTCTCTGGGTTCCAGAGAAAATGGAAATGCCAGTCAGCAATGTCTGGATCATTTTGGTGAAAGAGGCAGATTAAAGACTTCTGGATACACCAGTGTTGCATGAATGGCCCTGTTTTCCTCTTGCTAAGTGGTTAAGACCTGTAATCACCAGGAATACATACGATTTGAGCTGAGTTTGTCTGCTCCCTCCAAGGCATTGAATGCTCCGTGAACGTTATGGACCTGGAAAGCAAAAAGGCATATGAAGAAACTAGGCTCTGACTTGGTACTCTTGACCTTTGCTTCCCTACCCTATCCTGTAACAAGGAGATCAGCCTGATTCAGCCCTTCCAAAAACAAAGCTGGCACCCAGTGAAAGATGACTTGAAATATCTTTCGGTGACCATCACCACAGAGGTCAGCTCCAAGTAAAAAGTTGATTTCACAATATCTTACAAGATGAAACTCCCAAACCACTCCAAAGCTAAAGGAATTGCAGTTGGAAGAGGCCAGTTGTGAAATTTCATTGTAAGGTATTTCCTAAGAGCTCTGCATATTTAACTGTGGAATTAATTTATCAGGCTGAAAGGGAAATAAATGGGAGTCACATTCATCTTAAAACTCAATAGCTCTTTTGTAAAGGTAGCTCATGCTGGAGCAGTTGGGCTTGTACAGCTTTAAGTCATTAGTCCAGCTTTCACACTACGCTCACTATGACCTTGGAGATGGGGAGGACACATGCCAACACTGCCATTCATTCAGATTTTTCCTGCAGCTGGTCCCAGGCATGCAAGTATCTGTTTGCCCAGAATAACAGGATTTCCATCCCATGCCTTCCACATATTATGACCTGGAGTCTGATGTCCATCAACAGAATAATCAATTTATGAACTCTCCAGACTGGGAAAACCCCACCACAAGAGCTATAAGATTAGATGTTGCACCATTCACATACTGTACAGTAAGCTATTCAGAAAGGACAAATAACTCCACAACCTAGAAATTCCTGACCTTAACCCAGAAAACAGGGAAGAGTTTGGGAGAAGTATTTGGTCATAGGTGTGACAGAGTTTCACCTCACTAACAAGGCAATGCAATCTCCTTCCCGGACCCTCTCAACAACTGAAAGCAGCATGTGGATGGATTTGCCCCATCCTAATGGTTGTTTCCCTGTTCTGAACACTACAGAGTGGATGGTGGTTTGGAGGAAGCAGCAACTGAACCCGTTTCTCTCCTGAGATAGGAAATTCTAGAGACAAAATCATCTCAAAGTTCAACTCAACTGGCCAGGTGCTCGTAACAAGCACAGAGCAAAAGCAACAGCTAAACCTGCTACAGTGCCTTTAAACAACAGCAACCATTTCTGAACTACACATGAAGACTAAACAGACTCTTCTTTTTTTTTTCTTTGGTAAAAAGCACACAAAGAAAGAGGAGCCCCTGGACTGATCTATAGTATTATGTTCCAGCCTTGATACTGCTGAGGAGTAAGTCTCATAGCATATCTGGGCCAGAGACTTTAAGGTCCGTTTCAAACACTCTAACTGTAAATATCAGAGCAGTTACTCAACAAACAACTGTAGGTGTCCTGTGAGGTACCTGCATATTCAAACTTATGTTCTTCTCCTTGGCTCCCCAGCACCCACACTTCTGCTTATATGTAAAACGTTTACACTCTGCATCTCTCTACATGCTGAGTTTGCAAAGCTGCGAGTTACAAAGCTCCTGCACAGACAAAGCCACCAAACACCCCCACAGCTGCCAGGTTTTGTGCAGTCAGGTCCCTTGGTGCATCTCCCTCTCTTGTCTTTGCAACCTGAATAGCAGGTGTAACTCCCAGTCTGATGTTTTATCACTATTTTCCTTGTGGAATATTCTGGACTGCCATTACAATACATGCTGTCCATAAATGGCTAATTAATCTCTGCTCTACAAAGTGCACAGGTGTGTTCCTTGGGAGAACACACTTGTTCGTACCTTGTTCAGTACCTGGATGGACTTCAACAAGGACTAAGCTTTTGGCCACAGTAACAAAACTGCTTTGCAACAGAGAACTTAAATGAAGCCTGTTTAGCCAGATGCTCTCAGGACTGACCTGCATGACCAAGGCCAAATCTAGTGCTTGGAGTAGTGGCACATGAGGCTAGTCAGTGGTTTAACACTTTACTCTCCTGCAACCTGGACCTTAAAAAGATGGCGACTAGGGCCCTGAACAGCTTAGGCTTTAATTTCTACAAACACATGCAAAGACATACTGTTGGTTCTGTTGGAGCAAGTCCAGAGAAGGCCATGAAGATGATCAGAGGGATGGAATACCTCTGCTATAAGGACAGGTTGAGAGAGCTGGGGTAGTTCAGCCTGGAGAAGAGAAGGCTCCAGGGAAACCACAGAGCCCCTTCCAGTAACTTAAGGGGAACTACAAGAAAGATGGGGAGAGACTCTTTATGGGGGAGTGTAGCAATGATAGGATCAGGGGCAATGGTTTTAAACTGAAAGAGGGGTAGATTAGATATTAGGAAGAAATTTTTTACTGTGAGGGTGGTGAGACACAGGAACAGTTGCTGAGGGAAACTGTGGATGTTCCATCCCTTGAGATGTTCAAGGCCAGGTTGGTTGGGGCTTTGAACAACCTGGTCTAATGGGAGGTGTCCCTGCCCATGGCAGGGGTTTGGAACTCGATGATCTTTAAGGTCTGTTCCAACTCTAACCATTCCATGATATATAACTGGACATATAACTTGGGCAGAGTCCAACAGCAGGCTAAAATAGCTTTGCAACTACCAAGGGAAGACAAGACCTCTCACAAGGTTAAAGCTAGGTTTATTTAACATCATGATCTAGCACTTAGGGAGATTTCTATGATTAAAAATGTATAATCTCCTACTTTCCCTATCACGTTCTTTACTGGGTTATCTGACATACAAGAACTCTATTGGTTTGAATTTTGGTCTCATCTACACAAGGGAAAGACCTACAAAAAGTCTGAGTCTATTGTGCATGAACTGCCATTGAAGAACTGAAACTCATTCATTGCCAGACAAGATATTTATATCTATTTCAAACACACGTTTTTTCTGGAGAACACAGCATGTACCTTAGTGGATGATTGTGACAGAGCTGGTAAGAACCTACAAAGAACTAACTCCCAGCATATGACACAAGCAAATGAGAAGCTCCTCACCCTCTTTAAGAAACATGAGCATATTTTACATCAAAGCCAGTGGCAGCAACCCAAAATATTCAAAGGTGTTTCTAGATAGATTTCAAGCTCTCCATACTTGCTGGCTCTCTACTGTGCTTGCTGAGTCTTGGTAGCAGCTGCTTAGTGAATATATCCTTCTTTAATTTGTGCTGTTGAACTCATGTTTGCCTACAGGATCAGCAGCACCTGCATGCTCCATTCCTGTGTGCCAAAATGATGAGTAGTTATTTTGAACTTTGAAAATACTAATCAGAACTTGTCCAAATCAGGAGCCAACTCTATGTTTGCTAGACAGGTTTCTCGCCACCAGAATTGAAGACACTTGCTCCTTTACCCCCATCTGTTCAGGCTTCTCATCTCATTCATGCTGATTCACACTTCAGCTCCATTACTCAAAGTCTGCACGATAAAACAATGGGAACGCTACCTCAGAGCACCAATTTCCCACGCAAACTGCAGAACTCTCTATTAGCACTTACCTAATATTTTTCATAATCTCAGTGTGTTTTACAGACATTAAGCCAAGCTTATTTATATGCTAATATTTCAGCGTTCCCACACAAGATATTTCCTAAAAGAAGCCGGGAGCAGAACCAGGAGACTACAAAGCAACGCTTAGACTTGTTAGCATGAAAAAGGGTTTTGGAAGTGGGTGTACAAGCAGCAGACTAATGAGACGTCTGTGCTGAGGAAAGAAGATTACAGAGAGACTATAGGTAAGCAATGTTTAGGGTGAGTCGCAAACTGGGTGTGCACATATATAACTCCCACCTACGATGCTACCTCCTTGGAAGTAGGCTAGAGAAGAGCTGTAATCTGTCCTTCTTGAGAAATCAGGAATTATTACATAACCTGCAACACCTGCTGAAACTCTATCAACTGGGCAAGTGCACACATTCAGCTTCTTCCCAGCAGGGAACTGACAGTTCTAAGTCTAACTTGTATTTCATATAACACATTTGACTAATGGGTGTCTGCTAAACAAGTACAGTGAAATGAATTAAAAAGGAACTCGACTGGTGCTGTGGTAAAGACAGTAGCGAGCACACATCTTCCTTTAGTATTCTCACTGCTCCTCTGCAAAGGTAGAGAAGATTTGTTTGCTGTGTTAATACTGAAAAGAGTTCTGTACAGTAGAGTAGAATTTTGCACAGCCATGAATCCTCATTTCTACTCCCTGCAGGAAGATAGCTACATAGTTTTCCAAAAGCACTTTCAGTTTCAGATGAATACTCTGAAGTTACTCCATGACTGAACACTGCTCCTTCCAGACATGGTGGCACATCAACAGTTTGCAAACTCTTCCAGACTGAGTATATGCTGCATGAATACAAGGAAAGGACTTGCTTACCCAGTCAGTCCTTTCTTATGTCCTCCCCACACTTCACATGGCCCTTCCATAAAGCCGAAGTGTCAAATATTAAAGTCACTCTCACTGCATTAATTCCCCTAGAGCCAGGGAATTTTCAGGAAAGAGAACTCACCTGTAACTTGTCCCCAAATGAGAGTTTGTGAATGACGTGAGTCATGTCAGGATTCTGAGGCTGCGCAGTGGCACTGTGCGTTGACACGTGAAAGTTACCAGGGACCTAGAATTAGTCAAGACAAGGAAGACAGGGTTTCACATTTTATCCCTCAAGGCATTCCTAGGCTCTGTGATATGAAGCAGAAGCCTGGCAGGCTGTATCTACTTAACAGGGGACAACCTCTGGCACATCAGAGAAAGGCTCTGAAATACCTTCCTACAGTTGACCAACACCACTGTGCTGCAGAGTGGAGATCAGTTACATCCCGCAGCCCAAGAGTCTGGCACCCTCACATTGCTGCTGCTGCCGACTAGGAGGTGATGAGTGGATCACTCCCAACTTTAGGGATTCCTAACACTTAAGGCTATGTCTTTCATCCCTATTTAGACAAGATTCATGTCTTTGACAGGCATCAAACAGTTGCTTAATGTTTTACTCCTACATCTCGCTCTTGTAAATGGTCCCACTGCAGCAGAATAACCCAAGAAAGCTGTGGATAAATACGTATCATAGTCATGAGCAACCTTACATTTGAGAAGATTGTAAGAATAAGTTTTATATATAAATTAAAAAATCTCATGAAAACCAATGAGGCTTTACATTCAGACTGAGCTAGATCTTCAGCTTCTAGCCCTGTCAAATAGCCCTTCCAAGAACAGGATTTTCTGGGTTTAATTTTTTAAACAGAGGGAAATAAAAAATTTCTGAAAAATGCAGATTTCTCCTAAGGACTTAGTTCCAATACAGAAAATGAGCACTAGTGTTATTCTGACAGGATCACTCTAGCATGCATACACTCTTCAGGTCACTACCCCTTTCAGCAGATTCAGCTCAATCACTGCTGTGGAGGGTCCAAGATTTTTTTCCTATTAAGAAAGGGTTGGGAAATTAAGCAACACCGAGAAGCAATCTGACCTGGCCTACAACAAGAATGGGAGGACGGTTATACAGCTGGTGCCCATTGTGCTCTCTGCAGAGACATCTCACCATATGCAGGACCACAGAAGGTCACGTGCCAGTTCCATGCGCTTTCAGGAAAGCTAATTTAAATGACTTGAGGAACAGCAGTGCACTCCTGGGAATGCTCTCAGGTGTGGACACAAGCTGTGTCATATGCAAGCTCAGTAAACAGGGTGGCAAGCTCTGCAGTAAGTAGTACACACAATCATCTCACTGGTACCTTGTCCTTCTCCTCAGGCCTGAGAGTAGCACCCACGTGCAACCCTTGATCAAGTTCCAAGCCTGGCCATGTCCCACTCCAGATACTCACTCAGACAGAACCCTGTACAACTTCTGCCAAGGGATAAGAAACTTCCAGATCATACATGAAAGGTTCAGGCTTTCAGAGGCAGAAGTCCTGGGCCATGTCCCCTCCCTCTGACAGCAGACCCAACCACCAGATGAGACAATCCAACTAGTGGCCTTTCACAGATGAAGCAGTGAAGGGAGGTCCTCACTGCCACGTACAGCAACCCCCTTTTGAGTTGCTCTGATGAACGGAACACACCACATCTACCAGACAAAACTCCAAGTATTTCAGCTCTGTGCTTTGGGAATTACCAGAACAAGAACTACCTTTCAAGAAGCCCTTTCCCAGTTTTGTGGACTATCAGCTGCCAGCAGTCTTGGTGGCTTAGAGGTGAGGAAAGAAACGTCCTCTTTTTAAGTCCCTAATCCTTTCCATGCCACAGAATCAGTAAGAGGTTCTGCCTGTTATTTATAGATGCGATTTAACATGACCTGGGAGGAAAAGAAGGAAATAGGATTTTGTAGCCTGTAGTACATGAGGAGGCGTGAAAAAAGGGTGTGCCCTTCTTAGGACATCAGTGGGCCCCACCACTGCCTCCCCCACCCCTGCTAGTCATCTCCAGCATTACATAGCAAGATTATTCAATTCTGAACACACCCATCCCAGCGAGGAGCCTCCTCCAGGCCTGGATTTTCATTCTTTGAGGCAGAAGGGGAGCATCCCGACAAGGCATGCGCAGAGGCCACGTGCATGTATTCCAAACATCTCAGCACGAAGCTGCTTCTGTTATGCTGGCACCCTCTAGTAGGGAACATTCCTGTCATTCTGCGGCTCTCGGAACAAAAGAGCACTTGGATAGAGACATTGCCAAAGACTTCTGCACAGTGAGTCACATTTTGGAGGTGCAAAAGTCTTGACTAGTAAACATAGAAGCCATTTGGCCTTTCTAGGGAGCCCATACATCCCCGAAACATTGGGCTGCTGCGTGGAGAGAGACAGCACTAACCGCAACACCGAGCCGCTCTTTGCTGTTAAGCAATGCCACCTTGATTACCTGCTTTGAAGAATAAAGAAAAAGCCTGATCTAACACATTCTCTGTGGGTCTGAATATGCAGCCTCCACTTCCCACACTTCTGCAGCACTGGGGGACTTAATCTTACCACTGATTAGGGACATGAATGTACACTCCGCAGGAGAGACACTGACACAGATTTTCATGAGCATTTTACAAATGGATCTGGCTAGCACTTCCCCAGCCAGCACACACTCACCCACTGTCATTCCTACTCACCTTGTTGATGCTGAAATGGCCCTCAAACCTGCAGCCGTCCCCATTATTGAGAGGTATCTTCATTGAGTTGTCAATATGACCCACTTCATGCCTTCCCATTTCATCTTGGATGTCTAGTCCAACTACTGCATGGGTGGGCGAGAGGGAGAAAGACAAAAATGAAAACAGAAGAAATAACAGGAAAGTTGCATAGGAAAAGCATGCATGGCTTTTACTGGGAAAAAATCCACATTTCTTTTTCTGACATTTGACTAGACTGTGCTAGTAACGTCATGTGTCAAATATTGTTATACCCAGCTCTTCAGAAAGAACTTCGTAACTAAACTTTTAAGGCTGGCTGTTTGACACAAATATACCTCCCATGCCCTGCCAGCTGACCACAGGATCAGTTACACAAACAGCAAAACTTCAGGTGGACAAGGCAGGTGATTTGTGAAAAGCCAACAACTAGCTGGTGCATTCACAGTGGCAAATGAAACCTGGGAGGTTTCTTGCTCTCAGAGACAGAAAGGTTGCTATGAAAAAAGGAAACAAATGTAGAAAGAAGCCAGAGAGGGAGGTCAGCCACTAACAAAGGCTGCAGAGCCAGCACAGGGTCCAAGGAAACAGGTACCCTGGCCTGGCATAGAGAGCAATGGGGTATTGGCAAAGGCTGCAGCTACTTGATCTCCATCCACCCTGTTACAGGAGAAGGGCCACTGGCCACTGTACCAGTTTGGACCCCTTTCAAGTATTACTTACAATACAAAGGAAAACTGGTAAGTTCAAAGGGTACTCACATTCACAATGCAGGTTTGGCAAACTGATGTTCAGATTCACTTCTATTTTACCTCCACTGTCTTTGTCTGGGTCATCCACATAGAGCTCATTAACTCTGGAGGACAGAAAACATGGGTGAGTTCAGGCACACAGCTCCTGTCCACAGGAACACAACTGGCATGGGAAGGGAAAAAAGGAGACTTTGAAAGAGGGGGTTTGGCTGTGTGACACCTGTAATAGAGGTACAAGATGGAGAGCAGGAACATCCTCCACAACTACAGGGGGGCAAATCATAATTTAATTTTACTTCTCCTGCAAGTGCAGGAGGCTTTCAACAAGTCCCTTGCACCACCAGAAAACAAGCCCCTGCTCTGATTTATGCTTCCTGCCCCCTTCCCTGACCTGAGTTTCCAGAGGCAATACCAAACAAGAGCCTAAGGTTGAAGGGGCGGCAGGCTAACATGCTAGCCCACCACATACCTGGGCTTTTACTCCTTTTAGGGAAGAGGGAAGCATGTTCTTTTCAGTTTGTTTCATAAATAGTTTTAGAAAAGGCCACTGTCAAACATCCCACAGGAAAGCTTATTTGTGTAACCAACTGCTTTTTGTTATTGCCAGCCAGTTACCAGAGCAGCGGCTAGAGAAGGCAGAATGGCATACTTGTATCTCTCTCCTTAATATCTCATTTCTATCTATGAATGGTAACCACAGGCAATGACTAAAATTGAGGAGAAGAGGATTTGAGCCAGGAACAGATAGGAAGAAACATCCTGGACGGCAGGATCTAGCACGCTATGCAACAGCCTCCCGAAGAGTAATGCTGTTTCATAGCACCCACAGTCCTGGCACATATTTCACAGAAGACAAAATACAGATCTATGTAAAAGGAATACAAGAGTATAAATATTTATTCTTGGCACATACCACCCATCTGACACATAAAACATAAACCAAAAACAAACCAAGTCAAGCACAGCTGAATTAGCTGAGCCATCTAGAGAATCCACTGCAGGGAAACTGGCCACACAGAACCGAGAGGATGGCAAGATTACCAAGCAGCTCTTTCTCCCTCAAACTCCAACACTGTTCAGCCTCATCACCAACAAAGATTTGACAATTTATTTTCCAGTCAGGTAGATTATAAGCTATGGGAACTTATGTTCAGTCAGGCTACATAAAATAAACTACCTTGCCTAGTAAGTGCTCTGTATTATCTTTATTTAATGCTCAAGGTGCGTGAAACCCTTTGACAAGCCCTTGCCAAAGAGTCTATATGCTAATAGACAAACCAGACTAAGGGCAGCTACAAGACAGATTCAAAGTGATTTTGCTCTGGTGATACATCTCTGGACCATAATGAACTGTTTGCCCTGTGAATTCAGGAGAAGCAAGCCTTCACACTGAGAAACACACAGCTGCCAATTTTTTTGGAGGCAATTACTCACAGGTCAGTGGGGTTTGCAGACACTCATTTAAAACCAGCACAGCATTTGTCTTCAGCTTCACAGCCCTACCTTTCTCTGTTTTTAATTGGCTTGACAAGTTGCTTGCAATCATTACTCAACGTATTTTTCCAGTGATTAATAAAAATGACACAGAGGGAGGGGAAAGATTGCTCATCAGTGACCTAGTTAGAAGCTTCTTGGCTGAGCCCTCTCCTCCCTGGTGGAATGCATTAAATCTTCTACATGTTTATTACTGGCAGATTGGGTAGCGATCGGGATTAAGTCATCTGTCCAAATACGGTTGTGAGGAGCAGCTCCAGCCAGGACAGGCATTAATCCCCCAAGGCAACGCACCTTTCTGCGCTCCCCGAGTCCTCCCATCCAGATCCCAGCTGCCAGGCAACTGGTTTCATAAAAGCACCTGGCTTCTTCCCAGCTCTGTGCCCTCTGAGATGTGGGCCATGCCCAGCCAGTGCCACAGGCAACTTAATGTTACTGGCCAAAAGCAGCATTTGCACCAGGGCTGGCAGAGAAAAACATCAGGTTCATCAGCTCAGTTGAACATCCCAGCTCTTTTGGAGAAAAGCTCTAGGAAGGTCAGTATCTGTATTCGCTGACTTCCAGTTCTGAACCGGTCAGAAAGCGTGCAGTCAGGTGTCGTCTGTAAGCAGAGGGGCATAACCCTTTTGGTGAGAAGCAGCTGCTGGTAGAAGTCATAGGATAAACTGTGCAGAGGGAGCCTGTGGAAGCTCTGACATAGGCAGGTAAGTGGTGAGGTCACTTAGTTGCAGACTGGATCACTGAGGCAAAGAAAAGTAGGCCAGTTTGTCCACGTCACGCAGATAAAGGAAACTGGTTTCTCGTCTACAGTCCGGTCACTGGACCAACAGTTCCCAACCTGTCCTTTGGGCAAGACTCATGGCCACTTCCTCCCCCTCCTCTTTACCTAGTAGCCCCTTGCCCTTCTCCTACTCGTGATCCCAATTTCATAACCCCTTAGACATCTGACAGCTCATGACAGTCTGTCTTTCCTTCCCCTTCCTTGAACCTGCAGTGCCACCTTCCATGGAGCACCCTGCGTGATGAACCCTGCTTCTTCCTCCCAGCTCTGGACACTGTCTCCTCCTGTCAGCATCAGCTCTTGAGGAGAACCCAAGCAAACAAACCCAGCAAGGTTTCTTAGCAGGACTCTGAAGTGCACCCTTTGTGCTGACCTGCTCCATTACTGAGGGTTCCCTCTCTCTCAGAGGAATCAAGGCCACAACACCACCCACAGGTGATGCTTGCTGGGCAAACCTCAGAGGAAACATCAGCATTTTCCACAAACCGGAAACTTCACTCCACAAAATACAATTCTGGAAACTTCCAGGGTCAAGGCTGCTCCTCCCAGAATCTCCCCCTGAATCACCACCTAAGTCTAGATGGAGCTGGCAGAGGACTGGCACTCACGCCTCCCATGCTATCCTCTTCCCCAGGGCCAAGAAGCCAAATTTCCTTCCCATTATTTAATTGGACAACCCTGAGATGTTGGGAAAAACACTGATTACCACCTCTAGCCATACTCCCTGGAGGGATAGCATCTCCGGTGGAAGAAATGAAGTTGGCTCTAATTTATGGCTGTCCCTCCTGGAACATAAAGTGTCCCAGGAGTAGCAGTGCTTAACAGTGAGTCTGGGATGGTCACAAGGGAAATAAAACCCAAAGTCAGGCAGAAGGACACCATAAACTCAGCTGTTTCTAGGGTTGTTTAGAGAGACAGCATATAGGGACATACTGTGACTCCAAAGATGGCACATACCTCCTCTGAAGACCCCAAGCACATAGGAGTTGGTATTTTACTGGTTGCTGTTAAGGACTATTTGAAAAAAGTGTCACAGTAAAGCAGAGGTGTGGCACAGAGCTATGAAAGTACAAGGGTAATAGGACAGGTGAGAGGTAGACCTCTCCCTCTGCGGGACCTCCTACCACTCATTGAAGGAAAGGGAGGATAGTTTCTCCATGCAGCAGGAGCCGTGATCCATACGGGAAGAATCTGCTTCGCTTCTAGAAAGAGCCACTTCGAAATACTTCACATTCCTGAGCGGTGCTGCTGGATTTCCTCAGCTGCTTGTCCCGTTTGCTTACAAACTTACAGCATTACACAGAAGAAGCTGGAAGGACTCTTTGGCTAAAATCTAAGATTGCAGATCATGCAAATGGCACGCGAGAGAATGAAAGGGGAAAGAGCAGCAAAAGGTCTCATCATTTCTTTAAGATTTTATCCAAAGAAAGCCAGACCCATTCCCCATGCCTCAGGACTTAGATTTATGACACAACAGTTTTGTTTCCTCAGAAACAAAACGTCCCCAGTAACTTATTTCCACCCAGCAGCCCTGGCCACTAACATCATACACTTCAGCACTTCAACAACTGAAGAGCCTGCGGCCCTTTGAATACAAGAGGAGACACACCGTCAGAGCTTCCCACGCTGCCTGGGTGCTCTATAAACACATCTTCTTTGTCTTCTGCTGTCCTCGTCTTAGTCTCTGCCTCAAGTTCTAGTCTTTTTTCTCCCTCTTTCACAACAATCACCCAGGCACCCTCCTCCTCAGCCAGAAGCCATACAGAAAATACAACCACTTACTCCAGCAAGCTGGATTTTACTCTGTCCTACACCTCCCAGGAGGCACTCTCTGCTGTCCAGAACCCTAAGTGGGAAAATAAGTATTCTTTCTTGAGGGAGCCCAAACCTTCTCAAAAGCCTTTCTCAAGCAAGCTCTCTTGGCTTGGCTTGCTAATCCACCACCTTCCAGAAACACAACCATCCAAAGCTGGGATTCCTGCACTGCCTTCCTGTCTGTTGTGCCAGATCAAAGACCCAATGTTGGACAAACAACCCATCTTCTTCTCAATTTGTGTGAAGAAACAAGCAGCAGGTTGGCAAATTCTCTCCCATGTAATAAACTGTGCATGTGTCTACTGCTCTGCCATTCGTAATCTTCTTTCTGTGACCTGAAACCAAATCGATTCTTTGTTGAGAAAGTCTTTGTCCCACATTAGGCCTTGGCTCAGCTGTGAAGACCAGAAGACACACTGTCCTACAAAGGAAGGAATTACATTTCTCTAGGACACAGGAAGAAGGAGAAGGGTTCGAAAGACGTCAATGTAGATTAAGAGTCAGAAATTGCAAATGACATCATGATACGACCTTCCGCTTCCTGCTAACCCACACACATAGATGAGGACAAACGGCATAACAACACTTACAAATATATAACACCTTTTATTAGGTAATCTCCAAGTTACTACGCAAACATTAATTAAGCTTCTCAGCACCCCTGAGAGGTAGGCAGCTAAGTATTACATCCTTCTACAGAAAACTGGCTGTCTCAAGGTCAGCCCATGGCGAGAGCAGGATTACAACTCCCGTTCCCCTCTGCCTGCTGGGCTGTATTCCCTGCACTGGCCTGGCTTGCTCCAGTGTTTCATCTGCCTTAACTGGATGAGCTGGTGCACTTGGAGTTGCATCTCCAGGTTAGTGTCTGGGACATGGATCAGACCATACGATGCAGGTGGCTTAACGCTCCAAGGTTACCATTTCCAGCAGAAGGAACACCAGGATCACACTCTGCTGCCGGCAGCAGCGGCAGCTTGATCCTGAAGGTTGTTAAGAGAAATTTTCATGGGCCAAGAGCCACAAAACACATTCCACATACCTGGGAGAGCTAAGGGACAAAGAGACTCTGAAGGCAGGTATGATAACAATTCTGCTTCACTGCTGGATCAGCCTTGGGAACACAAATGAATCCAGTGTGAACAAGCAATGCTGGTCTCAGAAGCTCCTGGCATTTTCCTTCCTCCCACATTTGGGGTCCCTGACAGCCTGCACGAACAGTCAAATTATGCTGCACGTCATGTGGCCCCGGTACAGGAGCTGGGCTGTGTGAAACTCACAGACTGGCCAAGGTGTTTCTCATAAAGATTAAAGCAAGCAGGTGTCCCCAGTAAATGATCTGGTCACCTTAAATGAACCAATAATTTGGATGATTTTGATTTATGCTTTTATGATTACTGATATTCTGCTTAAGTGATTAATTGCCTTGCAGGGGGATGAGCCTTCCAAAGTGGCAAACTCGTCACTTCAGACTCTTCTTTGCCTGTTACTACATTAAAAAACAAAACAAAAACCCACAAGAAAACACTGCCAAGAACGATCTGTTGCTTTCTACAATATGCCACGGCAGATGAATTATTGTTGAGCAGCTACATTCATACCACAAGTATCACATTCATGCCCTCCTACCCCTTCTCCTGGCTGCCAATGCAATGCAGGCTAGATTAGTTAATTATATCTTTCCTCCTTAATGATGGAATACTTAGAAAACTCTTATTGATCCTACAGAACATTATTCATGACCTAATTACAGTGACAAAACTGCAAGATTATCATCTTGCCTGCTATTAACTTCTAGCATTGATCTGAGTTAATTAGAAAAGAGACAGGTGATTTCTATGTTCTTGATTTGCAGCGTAACAGCAGGATGAATGAGGAAGGCTACCAAAGGCCTGCCAAGCAATTCCTAGCCCTCAATCTACGCTCAACTCTCAACCTACTAACGATTCTGCCCAGGAAATACCAGACACACTTAACGCTTTAGCACCATTTCTTCAGCCATTTGATTCACTGGCTCCTGGGAGAACTGCATTTGATACTGTCACCTTTGCAGGGCTTCAAATGTACAGTGGGGACCTCTTTTCTTTATCTGATTTTTTTTTTTTCCAGAATTGAGGAGGTTAATCTAGATTCTTGTTTTGGACTAAGCCTTCAGTCTCTCTGAGTCTGGACTTAAAAAAGCAAAAAGAAACAATCAAAAAGACCCTTGATTTCTGGAGTTAAATCCACCCTCCCCTTAGCTGCAATGCCAGCTTGTGGCTCAGCAAAGAAAGGAAAAGGTCTTCCCTCCCCAGCCCTTCACTGTTTTTTCCTGAAAAGGACGTAGCCCCACCTAAGAACCCAGTTTTGATTTCCTTCATGGCTGCTCAGAAGGCTGCCTGTTAGGGTCACACAACAGGTCTAGAAGATGAGAAACTAGGAGTTTTCCAGCCTACTCAGGGCTCGTCTACACAGGAAGTCAGTCAGCAGGAAAATAAGACGTGCATTGATAGCGTGTTACCTCGGCCACATGAGCTTCCTGCATGTCTGCTGTAACGCACACAGCAGCTCGGCTCAGCTAGGGAACTGAAGTAAGCTCCCATGCACAGATGCAATCTTGGTACTCATCAGAAATGCCCACACGAGTTATGACATAGCCACTGCGATATACGCTGTCTTCCCCACATAAGCAATCTGTTTGGTTTTAGTGTTATGACTGCCATGCTTGAGACGAGGGTGTGATTTCTTGGCTTTCTGCCACCCAGACAAGTCTTCAGCAGCTGAGACTGTAAATGCTAAGACAATGGGCTGGTCAAGGAAAAACCAGCTTTGAAGTTGGGCAAGAGTGACCAAACTGAGGTTTCTAGTAATACCAGGAATTTAAGTTGCTAGACTCATGTGAACGTAGCAGAAAGTCCAACAGTGGGCAGAAGCCAGTGACTACTAGGGGTTAGTGTGGTGCAGAGCAAACCTTATTTTCTCATGTTACAGCACGAGTTCAACAAACCACACCAACAGATGCAGATACCAAAGAAACCTCCCTTTGGTGAGAGTTAGTTAATCCTGTGGGTACCACTGCTGTTGAGGTTGCTGCTGACTTGCCCTCAAGCAAGCTGTCGATATGCACAAACACACCATCCACAATTACTCGGCATAACAGAGCTATGAGCTTAGCACGAATCCACACCAGCGAACCCGGTATGTCTCTGATGTAGGGCACCAGGCCAAGTGCTCTGCCATCAAAAATGTGCAGCTATCCCCACGCAATCCAGCTTTTGTCAAGCACACGACCGCTTTAAGGGAAACATTACACAAGAAGAAAAAGACTGATGGTGGCTGGTTGAACAGCTGGTGCTGGTGAAGCAGGAAAGCTCACCCCGTGTAAGCGTTCGCTCTAGTTAATCATTCAGATCCTGGCTGACACCAGGAAACTTCAAGCTGGGAGAAATATCTGTTGTAGGACACCGATGATACCAAAGAAACTTGAAACCTGCAGTAAAAACTGATGGGAATTGAACAGTTTGCACATAAGGAATCTTCCATCCAATCCGAAGTATTTGATCCATTCAAGACTCTAAATATCTTTGTGTGGTATCCTCCTTGTTATTTATTACCACCCAGTTTAAATGGTGGCACAGAGTTCTCACACTGTTTGTTCCAGACCTCATAGAGCTCCACAGTTCTGCACTCTTATTCCAAATGACGAGACTATAATGCCTCACAACGCACTGCCAGTAATACACACTTGAAAGGGAAGCACAAGAGGTTAGCAGCATCTTTGAGCACCTTAAAGACACTGGGTTTCCCAGAAGAGAAAACAATGAGTAAGAAATGGAACACAGAAAGTTTACTTCTGCTTTAGAAGGCGCTGAACTGGGAAGCACATTTATGTGACTTTCTGAAGTATTTCCACTGTTACAGGGGGAGCCTATTCACAACTGCTGTGGGTGATCTGTTCCCAGCACGAGAGATTTTGATGATTTATAACGCATCAGAAGGAGGTTTTCATATTCTGTGAGGTATTGTGTTGGATGGTCCATGACGAATCAGTTTCCTGTATTCATTTGTTTCAGTCCCTTCCATGACATCCTCTCTAAAATTTTACTGCTTTATTGCTTACAAACACCTCCTCCCCACACAGTTCCTGCTGGGAAAAGCAGTTCACCATCTCTCTGAGGTTTTAATGAGAAACTTGCCAGCAGAGCACGCAGGAACTTAGAGCACCTCAAATATCTTTGTGGAAAATGCATCATCTTGTTAAGAAAAGAAAAGCATTGAAATACCTCAGAGAACTGTACAATTTTTTTTGTTAAAAAAAAACAATCTCTAGTCAGGAAAGTACCGCTACAAAAGGCACAGGCACTCAAATAATTGGATCAGAATTAGGTAAAAATGATTAATTCTTCTGGTAAAGCACTAACTAAAAGAAAAAAAGAAAAACAGATGAGAGAATGAGATCTAAGAGGAGAACAAGAAAAAGTACGATTTTACTCAAAGCAATTTGTGTAGCTTCTATTAATTTTTTTTAAAACAAGAAAACCAAGAAAACTCATCTCCTGAGAGAAGTCAGTTGATAAGGTGTGCCTAGTGTTTTACAAGCAAACTCATGGAGCTGAATTCAAAGAAACAGCGAGTTAGAAACCCAAGATACCATCTCTGAAGTAACCGTGTAATGGGCATAAAAAGTTACCCAGAGCTGGATTACACTACCCTCTTAAGGTTAAACATTACTCAAGGTTAAAATTCTTCTTGAAATTATATTCTTGACCCAAGTCAGAGCTTCACAAAAACAATGAAAAACCCACATGGTTATCAGAAGCCACGTAAAGCACGGTCAACCTAAATATGGCACGTGAGCCCAGTGCGTTTCAGAGCCCTTTTGCTCAGCAGTGACATCTGTTGCTACCTGGACCATCACAGAAGTCCGACAGAAGTTCCACCCATCCTAACTATCCAGGAACTGTGCATCACAGCCTCGTGAGCTGACTGCCACATCAGCAGCATGATGGAGAATGTTAATAGTTACTGAGAAAAGTTTACTTTGAGGCAGGAGAAGCATGAGAACAGGGGGAAATAAAACTTAATTCTGATTAACTGAAATACTTATTCCATGAGCAATTTTTTAAAGCGGAAATTATTGCCATTTTGCTCAAAGCAAGGTTCAAAAGAGGCTACTTGGGCCAACTTGTCTTCAGCACAAAACCTGTCAACTCATTTTCCAAGTAAGGCTCAACCAATGAAAAGAAAGTAAAACTCACACATGGGTAAAGCTATCCACATCTATCAGAAATTCACCTCTGATATTTAAAAAACCCTCAGGTATTATTAACATTAAACTAATAATTGTTTGTATTTTATGTGGTTCATTTTTGAAAAAAAGCATCTCCAAAAACATCCAGTGAAGACTGGCAGAATGTGATACTCATTTTATCCCCAGGGAAGTGAGGGGAAAAGAAACCATCTTGTCAGAGATCCCATTGTATCTACAGTGGGACCCCACCACCTGAGAGCACAGGCCATGTGGATTCAGTCAGCAGGCACCACACGCTTCAACACACAGAATCGCTGATGAAAAACACATGAGCTTTTGATAACCACCTCGAATCAAACAAGTACAGAGGAAAGTGCCTATTCAGGAGGAGAGGGCAAACACATCTCAGATGAGGACAAGAAATCAGCAGCCAAAGGAGGAGGAGGGAAACTGCAACCGATTGGCATTGATCTTCTCAGCATTCACGCTACCTTATACCTGATCACCAGAGAACTGAAAAGGGTCAGAAGCTTTTGATGTGATCTGGGGTCACATGAAAAACATTCACTGTGCTCAACAGAGAAACACAGTATGCAGCTAATAATGGACCAAGCAGGTCTGGAACAGTTTTCTGTAACTTAAGTATTTTAGAATCAAGTTTGCCTGGCATACTTTAGTAAATTATGAAGTTGAATGACGGACTGAGAGTTTGGACTCAATCAAAAGGAATCAAAAAAATCATAAAAAAAATAATTGACCTAGTGAAATTACAGGCACATTTTTTTCCAATATAATAGAGTAACACTGTGAAGAATCATATACACACATACTTTCAAAGGAAAACATGATTTTTACTTACATTTCAGTGGCTATGAATCCGGTGAGCTCAGACAGGAAGAGAAACAGTATGAAGAGACAGCAGCAGACAGAGACTGGAATAGAAGCAAGGAGAGGAAGGGTTAGTTCTGTATCTCTCACAAAGACATAAAGTGTTTTCACACAGGCATATTATTCCCCCCATGGATATGCCATCCAGACACACATAAGAACCAAGACTGCTTAGAGAGAGTGACTCAGCCAAGACCATCAGAGCAGTGACTTCAATGGCATGACAAACCCAGCGTCCTCCTGGATATCTTAATTCTTGCGCCACCTTTTCCATCATGATTTCTGTTTCCCCATGGCTCCTGCATTCTCCAACTCCAGCACACAATGTTGGTCTGTCAGCTCTCCCTTCTTTCTGACAAAGCTGTTTGACAATATGATTTCGTTGGGGCCCTTGCTCCAAATGTAATTTTATTACTACTAAAACCTTCAGAAAGGAAAAAGAATCAACACCTCCTTGCTTCACAAGCACACAGCAACACAGCGTTTTGAGGACTGGGAAATTTTTCAGTTCTTTGTCAAGTTCTAAGTGTAAGTCATTTCACAGCCTGCACTACCCACTAGAATCATAGAATGGTTAGAGTTGGAAGGGACCTTAAAGATAGTTAAGTTCCAACCCCCCTGCCATGGGCAGGGACACCTCCCACTCGAGCAGGTTGCTCAAAGACCCATCCAGCCTGGCCTTGAACACCTGCAAGGATGGGGCTTCCACAACTTCTTTGGGCAACCTGTTCCAGTGCCTCACCACCCTCACAGTAAAGAATTTCTTCCTAGTATCTAATCTCAATCTCCCCTCTTTCAATTTAAAACCATTACCCCTTGTCCTATCATTACACTCCCCAACAGAGTCCCTCTGCAGCTTTCCTGTAGGCTCCCTTCAGATTCTGGAAGGCTGCCATAAGATCTCTCCCCAGAGCCTTCTCTTCTCCAGACTGAATAGCCCCAGCTCCCTCAGCATGTCTTCACAGGAGGGGTTTTCCAACCCTCTGATCATCTTTGTGGCCCTCCGCTAGATCTGTTCCAACAGGTCCACATCCTTCCTGTGCTGAGGACTCCAAAGATAGACAAAGCTGTTACAGCAGAGATGTGGAGATAATGGACCAGCCTAGCCAACGCCTGATACTGCTCTAATTTCTCCATTAGTCAATAGATTGACTCTTCAGAGAGGGAAAATTCCTAGTGACGGAAATGAAAAGTACCAGGACAAGAAGTCCTGTGTCTTTTCTAAGTATGCCAACCTAGAGTTAAAAGGAGGGAACCCAAAGTAACTGCCATACTACTGGTAACTGGTCATCAGGAAACTATTCAAAACATGGTACAGTAACATTCACGCAGCACTGACAAGAGTCACTGACCCACACAGGAGGGGCTGGAAGGAAGGGAGAAAGGACAGCTGTAAATTCTATTGAGCAGGGATGATTGGAGTAGACAAAGATGCCAACTCAAGGACACAGGGCTGCAATGTTTATTTGTATTAAATAAAATACCCAAGTTCACCATGAATCACTATACGAAAGAGTAAACCAGGAAACGGCAAGC
The DNA here is from genome assembly GCA_013400555.1 of Jacana jacana. Classification (NCBI taxonomy): domain Eukaryota; kingdom Metazoa; phylum Chordata; class Aves; order Charadriiformes; family Jacanidae; genus Jacana; species Jacana jacana. Next base: position 88,057 of record VZTM01022912.1, on the reverse strand, counting down.
TATTCCAGGGCTGGAATATAATATATATAATATAGCAGGAGCACAATCTGGTTCACCCCTCAGTCCCAGGCGAGTTACAATGACCATGGACTCTTTGGAAACGACCACTTTACCATAGTCACTAATTAGGATTGAGAAATAAGTAAGAAAAACCCTGTTCCTCAACTTTATTCCACATGACCTATTCAATCTGAATACTTGTTCTTTCAGGAAGCTCAAGTAACAGCTGGCTGGGGAGTAATTTTATCATACAATTGTGCCTGTCCAAACTCCCTTGGTAGAGAATGCGAGAGGCAAGGGAAGAGAAGGTTCATAACGCAAATACCAAGACAGACTCTCAAGTGACCTAAGCCCTTGTGCCTCATTCTTCAGATTAGTCAGTTTAAAGTTCTGAGGAAAGAGAAATGTGTTGCTTCCCCTTCCTCATCAGAGTAATTTCAAGGGTGGATTAATTTACTGACCCTCTGAAAAGTGCAAGGGCTTATAAAAGGTGCCAAAACATCCATTAGCCAGGATGAAGAAAGAGACAAAAGGGAAAAACAAAGTCAAAGACCAGTAGCAAAATAGGAAGCAAGAGGGGATACTAATTTCTAAAGGAAAATTTCAGATGGCCACAGAGTTGCTTCCAAGTCTTGGCTGTGGTGGCACAGAAGAACAACACTGCCGTAACCCAGCTAAGGCACTGGCACCGTGCACTGTGGAGGAGGAGAAAGGTCTGCTCAAAGCAAAGCAGCAAATTCTTATGAGAACATATACACCTACGCAAGAGCACGGAAAAAGCAACCTAGGCACAAAACTAGTTGATCCAGAGTTTTTTACTGTTAATCACCGAAGAGCAGAGACACAAGATCTCTGATCTTTGGCAACATGCAGGGGAAAGCATTTGACATAGAAACAACCCTTTCTTCTTTAATTGCTTCTCATATTTCTCTCTGCTTGTTAGCATCATGTAAAGACTTTCCACAGCATCAGCTAGACCCCTCTGCTCTCCAGAACCTCTATGGAAGCCTGCTACTACTAACTGTAAATTCTTTCCTGGAGCTTTCTCTCTTCCAATTTAACTTTCTTCTCTGCCATTCCCAACATCAAATTCTCTTCTCCTTTCCCAGTATACAAAGTATTTGCTCCCTCAAGCCCATCTTCCAATCAAGCTCTTGCAGTGAAGGCCTGTGACAATATGTACCAAATACAGTACAGCAACATTCCACTAACCTGTATCTAAAAAACTCTTGTAAGAATGCCCTGAAACACTTGGCAGGGACTGACTTTCAAAGCTCCTCAATGCTTTTGCCAGACTTCAAACTACGTAGTCAGTTTTCAATCTGTAAAAAAGATTACTGAGAGTGGACACAAGACGGGTAGATAAAATCATGAGCAGCCCAAAGGGACAATAATGGAGAACAATCACTAACTGTCTCTGCCAGTATGAGACTGGGAGGGAAGAGGAGGGCTAAAAACAAGAGGAACAAGAGGAGGTTTTCCTTCACACAACACCTAACTAAACCCTCAAAATTCTCAACTATGGACATGGGCAAAGCTTACAAAAAAAAAAAAAAAGTCTACATAGGTTTCAAAAAAGAATCACTCTTTTCAGTGGTGCCCAGGAACAGGACAAGATGCAACAGGCACAAACTAGAACACAGGAAATTCTGTATGAACACAACAAAAACTGCTTTACTTTGAAGGTGCCAGAGCACTGGAACAGGCTGCTTAGAGAGATTGTGGGGTCTCCTTCTCTGGAGATATTCAAAACTCACCTGGATATGTTCCTGTCAACCTGCTCTGAGTGACCCTTCTGTGACTGGGGGGTTGGACTAGATGATCTCCAAAGGTCCCTTCCAAGCCTGACCGTTCTGTGATACTGTGAATCAGACATGCCCTGAAGAACAAATCCATTGAGGGCTACCAAACACAAAGGACCCACCTCTAGCTCAGGAAGTTCAGAACTGCCAACTGACTGACGCCTGGCAATGTGCTTAACCTGTCCTTATCCTCTTTCTCAGGTGTGTGCTGCTGACCACTGCTGGCAAGAGGATACTAAGCTACATGGACATTTGCACTGACCTGGCTAGTATGGCCACTGCTGTGTTAAATCCTTTTTGTACACATACATTTCCAGGGCAGGGGGATGTCTTTTAGCATGAAACATGTGAAAGTCTTATGCATTAAACTGTCTCTTGAGCCAGTGTTTTTTCAGACAAAGAACTCCCTCTTCTTAGGGTGGAGCTGCAGACATACACGAAGTTCCCAGTGGAAGAATTCACGCACACAGCGCTCAACTACTTATTTCACAGTGAAAGCCTTTAGTTGCTTCCATGCAAATGTGCAGTTCCTACCACCCACATTTGACAACTGTATTATATTTGGAAAAGTAGATTAAAGGTTGGGATAAGACAGAATAAATCAATTAATGCATAAAGCTTAATTTAACTGCAAGAGCTCTGCGATGTTCCCACAGAACTCGAAGGACCATCTAAGACACGTTTCTCACAACTCTAATATAACAGGATCAATATACCAAAGGTTGCTGGTGCTAGACACACTGGCACACTCTGCTGTTGGCTAATCAGTACTCCCAAAAGGATGGCAAATTCTCACAAGCTTTATTTTTCCTACATTAGCTTTGACAACCCAACCTTTTTGTACATATCCCTTCTGATATGTACCCCATCTACGTATATCCTGACTCTTCCTCCACACCCCACAAGAAATGGAGGAAACACAAAGTGTTTAACACATCATACAGACTCAGACCTTGGATCCATGTCTATATTAAGGCATAAAATTAATAGAATTTATTATTCAATGGAGCAAACTGCTATGAAGTAGAAGGAACGGGTCTTGTTACAGTTGCCATGTGAATCATAACTTTGATATTTCCTGATGTGTATTTAAAACTCCAGCCTCCAAACAGCAAAGAGTATTTCTGGATAAGATTACCATGTGTGCATACAACATGTGCATGCAAACTATGCGTCCACACCGACTGTTAAATAGCAAATTGCTACAGCAGCTGTCTGAGTTGCAGGCCCCTCTCTGAAGAAGTCAGACTGCTCCTGTCCAGCCAGATGCCAACTGTCAGCCAGCCAGGGCACGTGCTGCTGCTGCCTATATACCCAAACATGGCAAAGTTGCCACCACGATAGTCAGTTCTGTTAGAATGGCCGTATGCTGGCATCATGGACACGCTACACAGGGTGGGAAGGCCTGTGAAGACTGGCACAAGCATCAGGTAGAAGAGGGGTAACAATGGTATGACTGGCTGAGTGGCACAGGGTCTGCAATGTTGCCTGAAAGAAGAGACTTCTGTTGAGAAAAAGGAATTAGTAACATCTGCACACTTTTCAGAGAAGTCCACAGCAAGAGGGCATGCTGTTCTATACAAACCTCACTCCAGGAAACTGCAGTGGAATATTCTTGGTTCCTTCATTCCTACTGTTTTTCAGAAGCAGGACGGGTTGCTACACAGATCTGAAATATCTTGTATGCCATGTTCACTGCAACTTAGGAAACTACAATAACTCTCCAGTTGGTTTCTGGACTTGCATGTAATTGAGATTGCCTGCTCTTCTCCACCAAAATATGGTCACACCGTCCTTGAGCTGATTCTTTCCTACAGGAAAGAATCCTACACCATTTAGTTCTGGTGGTCAGAACAGAGCAGGTACTTTCCATCTTTTCTTCTGAAATCTGATCTACATCTTCTTCCCTAATAAACCTGAAACTTAAAAAAAAAATTTAAAAAGACCTTCTGACACCTTTTTACAATCCAAAAACAACTGTAGGAATCCTGCAGTATATCCATTTCTACTCCAGAAAGCCCTCAGCACCAGCAATGATACTGACCTAAAGTTTCAGCAGAAATTATGTGGGAAGGGCCAAAATTCATAATTGGCTACTACAGGCTACTTTATATCTGCTGTACAAAACTTGGAGGACTTAAAGTCAAAACACATTTGCAGCCACAGTTGTTTCATGTATTTACTAGACCCTAAAAGATTTTTTTTGAGAGGTAGAAACTTCCCGTACCCTCAAGCCCCCAGTGTTATTACAAGCTGACTTCCCCAAAGCACTTATCACAAAATCCTGCAGCCTTCCCAGGCTTCAAGCTGGTGTGGCAATGGGCTGGTCTCATTCATGGCCTCCTACAACATCTAAGATTACTGGCTTTCAAATTACAAGTCCCAGGCTCAGTCAGACAGAAAGCCCATTAGGAAACCTGCACACAAGATCCTCACATGCAAAGCTAACACAGTTTGTCGGCTGCCTGCATGGTTCAAAAGCTTCTATCAGCCTGTTTAAAAACACTGTGAGAAAAAGAGGGAGAACCAGTTAGAGAAGAAACTCAAAGCCTGAGAAGCTGCAAATAACAATAGAGAAATAAGTCAGCTAATAATTTTAAGTAAGAGTCACAGCCTTGAAGCCTTCCCACAACAGGCTTATCACTTGAGCTGTTTACTGTAGATCAGACAGCCTACCACTGGATGGCCTTTGATGGTTTTTTTTGTTTCTAAAACATACTCTTTTGCAGGTGATTCATAAGAGGACAAATTCTCAAAGGGAGCCCAGTTACAGTGTGGGAACTCTAAGTTTCCAAAACAGAAGAGAAGACAGGATCAGTAACAAGTTCAAAGTGTTCTTTCAAAACACTAAATCTCATACGCCTCTAAATTAGCAAACAGTTTTATTCAAGCCCTTTGTTCACAGCTTCAGCGAACCTAAAAGGGAGTCAAAATAGAAGTAATTCAGTGGTCAGGAGAACAGGGAGGACAAGGACCTTCCGAAAGTAAATATTTAGAATAATGTGTTATCTTCACAGAAGCACAGAACAGTTGAGGCTGGCAGGGATGTCCCAGAGATCATCTCGTCCAACTCATCTGCCCAAAGCAGAGACAGCTAAAGCAGATTGCTCAGGGCCAGGTCTAGTTGTTTTGAGTATCTCCATGGATGGAGACTCCATACCACCCTGGGCAACCTGTTCCAGTCTTTTACCATCCTCACAGTAAGGAGTGAAAGGCTTTTTTAGCTCACAAAGGGCTTTCCTTTGTGTCCATTGATTCACTGGTACTGACTCAGTTCTATTTGATGCCTGCTGTCATCAAGGGATATGACATCACTCACGTCAGCAATGACATAGAAGGCTACTGACCCATCTACAAGAATGGATGAATGGAGCACAGCTACATGATCAAAGGAAGTCACTGTTCAATGGAACAGGAAAGCTGCATTAGGCGTCTAATTACAGGCCTGGCAGGATCAACCTGATCAATGTTTACGACTCTGAGCAGTGCGCACACTGCACATAATTGTGTGAAATCACATTACTCAGCAAACAGCCTCCCTCAGGAGGAGGAAGGAAGGAAAAGGGGCCCAAGGCAAGAGATTTGTATCAGCTGAAGTCTATGTATTGATACACGGGAGTGAGAGTGGATGGCTATCAGTGCTTTCTGACTGAACAATTTTTCTTCTTTAAAAGCCTGACAAGTAGCAACAAAATAAGATCTCTGCTCACTAGTCCCACCTACAACATCAGATGAATCCCCTAAGTACACTGTGAGAGAAATATGTGTTTCCCAAATCATCCTCGCTGCTGGTCACCACATATTGCCACCCACTCTGCTCCTTCCTGATCCAGATTCTCTGTTTGCAGTAGTTTGGTTCCTCAGGTCTCTTCAGCAAGCCAACGCCTGGGTACGCTAATTGTGAATGCTGCTATGACCAGCTGTTTTTCACACCACTGGAGGGGACGTCTATCAGAGAGAGGTAAGAAATCTGCAGTCACCCCCCCCTCAGCGTTTGGAGCAGACTCACAGCTTCTGTTCATGGGAAAACACCAGGAAAAAGCGCTCTAGCTACTTCAGTAGCTAGCAGAGTGGGTGTTTCATTGCTAGCTTTTAGGAACCCCCTTTCATGACAATATATCTTCACTATTTTTTGTTGCTGAGATTCTGAATCCATGCAAAGTACTCCATTGTTTAGTACAATGTGACAGACTGGACAAAATGAGCTGTCTCAGCAACAAAGGATACCCTTTCCAGTGTTTATTATCCCTTTAAAAAACCTCCCCGGAGACAGAGAAGCCAGAAGATCTTTAATTTTATACCAGGGGCATGCAAGGACATCAAAAAGAAGTGTTACTTACTAATAGCCCCTGTGTAGGTTGGCTGTGTAAGGTCTTTTGGCACCTTCCTGTAGATGTCAAACCTGAAAGAGGAAAAAGCAACAGCCATAAACCAGATGGAACATTTCAATATATTTCATGTCCCCATAGGGATGAATGATGCTGAAGTTTTTCCATCCACCTTTCCAACATTTTTTCAGTTCACAGACGGATATGAGAAGGAAAAACAAAAAATCCTTTCTCTTTTGTACGATTATGTAACTGTGCTCTTTGGCTCTGATTTCTAAAGCACTTTTCTCCGCCTCCCTCCACTTTGCTGTCATGGATCTGTGCAATCTGAACTGTGAGAGGTGCCAGGGAAGAAGTCGTGCTGGACAAGTTTATAGACTACCGTAAAAGGAAAAGGATATTCTACAGACTCCTGAATAAAGAGGCCTGGAAAAAAAAAAAAAAAAAAAAAAAAAAAAAAAAAAAAAAAAAACAAAAAAAACCCAACAGAGAAACACAACCCATATTGTCCCAACGTAGTTTGTATCCTGCAATAGCCAGAAATTGACAATACTAAAGTCAGAAATCAAGGTGTTGAGACAAGAAACCTCTCCTTGGACACTGGATACACAAGAAAAGTTAACCCAAGAAGTCTGCCGTCCCCTCTGCAAGATCTAGTTTAATATTAGACCGTTGTTTCGATTCAGTCATGTCTTTTAATATCCATATGGCTCAGCTTTGCTATTTTAAACTCTCCACAGTTAAACTTTCACTGCCCTTATGATGTTAGCTGTATTGTTTCCTACAAGCTTGTGCTCCTGCACATCCAGTTGCAATGCAGCTCTGACATCAGTTTTTCCACCACTCAGTAAAAATTAATTAATGCCTTAAAAACACACACACACACACACACCCTACAGAAGGAAGTGACTGGTTCTCCCCAAAAATAGACTTTTCTGGATATACCAGAAGTGGGTGAGATTTCATGCTTTTTCCAGCCTTGTAGAGGCATGAGAGACACTGGCTTCCAAATTCGTATTCTAAACTGCACTAAGAGGAAACACCCCCAGGTTTATTCAGTAGTTCTTACTACATGAAATATTACACTGAGAGTTTAAAACATAGATCATCTTTCTTTTCTTCACTCCTCATCTGTTGAGATCATTTACAACTTGGACACACCCTGGGTAAACACAACAGCATTTGTCCTGTATGAGACTAGAAGGACATGGTTGCTGTGTTTCATTCAGGAGCTGAAGCTGGAGGAAGGAAGGGTAATTGAGGGAAGGAGAGCGGGTATAAAGATAGTTCACCCAACCAGCTCAAGTCCTGAACATGCTGTGTAACCATGAAACCATTCCAACAACCCACTGTGATACACTTAACAGAGCATGCTGCACAGCGTATGCATTGGAGATCTTTGTCTTTATGTCTATTCACTGACGTCTCCTAAATAGATTAGTGAGATTCCTGAACCAAACAGTCCATTTATGGCTCTCCAGCTGCTCTCAGAACATCTGGAAAGTGCTGTTTACATTCTTTCCACACACACCAAAGCAACAGCAGCAGTGGATGGCAAAGCAGCCCAGAGTAGCTGATGACATCATGGTCTCCCAGGCAGAGGAAGTAGCTGATCATTCCTGCTCACAGCCCATTAAACGCTGAAAGCTGGGTCCTCTCGCCAAAGTCACAGTCACAGATCAACAAGGCCAAAAAAGCTGGGAGAGGAAGAAAAAGAGAGAGAGCACACGCAAAGACGCAAGAGCTGCTGCTGAGTGCGAGTGAACAATGAGAAATAGGAAATAGCTCTATGCTGGATTCAGTAAAAGCAGCAGCATGTGGATACTATAAAAGGAAGTTTGTTCTTACAGTGACAAATATTTACTAGTTTTAAAATTATGACCCATCAAAGGATTAAAAAATAATATCTATCTTTTTAAATAACTCAGTGGGAAGTTGATGTCATGGCAGGGTTCTCTCCTCTCAGACTGCCATTTTAATCACACCCAGAGCCCACAAATTAAGTTTTACGTGGGGCTAAGTAATCTAAGATTAGGCAAAGACACTATAGAAAGCAGTCAATGCCTCTGAGACATATTTATCGCCTGGCTTTATGTGCTTAAAAGGCTATTCTGTGCTATTCTGCTTCCCATCTCTGCTACCACAATGTTACATTCCCTCTCTCTTCTACTGCCATAACATACAGCTAAAAAGGACTTTAAGCAAATCTCTGGATCTGATTTGCCTGGAGTTTTGAGAACACTTGGGTCTACACTTACAGGCTCAAGCCTCCCTGCAAGCCCAGTACAGCACATCCACAACAGTTGTCATACGAGGCCCTTAAAGCACGTTAAGGTTCACTTATTGTATGTGCACACACAGCTCACTGGGTGACGAACATCAGGCAAACAGCGCCCCTGCCTTGAACTTACAGTCTAGAGGCACATACAAGAAGAGTACAAAACAACCCAGGAGGACTGCATAAAACTTTAATGGCTCTGTTTTGTACAGTTAACACATTTTTAGATAAGGACAGTCACTAAGGAGTAACACCGAATCAAGAGTATGTATGCAGTAAGAGCTAGTAGGGAGGAAGGAGGAAAGCTTGGCTTAGATCTAACGGATGAACACAGAAGCTTGAAGGACGACAATCAGAAGGGAAGGCAAGCAGGGGAGGTGTATTTAAGCTTGCAGTGGGATGCTGAGATGATCAAAACAATTAACATTAACAGCAAGGGAATGGAAAGAGACAAGTTTGGAATAAGAGGCCAACACCACTGGCTTTTGCTCACTGACGCGTGACACCAGTAAATCCAAGAGTCTACCAAACCAAAAGGACTGGGTATGTGCATGTATCCGGGGAGAACATTCATCTCCTTGGAAAACACATGCTCTGGATTAGGAGGGTTTATACTAAAACTGGATTAGGAGGGTTTTCAAACTCTGAGTTAAAAGAAGATTGAAATTGCAGATGATTCAATGACAGCTGGAAAAGTATGTTTGTGAGACACAAGAGCTACGAGATCCCAGCAGCAAATAAAGGATGAAGTCAAAGAAGGCCTCATTAATTGCATCTAATTTTAATAAATAAGACAAGCAAACTTCTCAAACAAATCTGTGAAGCTGACAAGATTTATTGTAATAGGAGACCCTATGCCCCAGGAAATCAGAGACTTGTGAAAGCCATAGCTCCTATCAGAACTAAGGATTAAAAATATGATTCAATTTTAGGCTCCAGTAGACAAACCCCTCTCATTTTGCCACCGGCTTCTTGCCTAGTCACAAAGCTTGGAGCAATTTCAGGGAGTCCCTTACACTGTCCTGGGAAGAGAAGAGAACAAGGATTAGAGGCTACAGATGATTTGTAATGTGAGGGAGGAGGCCATGGAGTTGTATGCATGGTAAAGGGGAACAGGTTTTACTTGCCTTCGGGTCAGATGTTCCTGCAAGCACCTGCAGTAAAAATTCCAATAAGCCTCCAGGTTCCTGAGGCATTGGTCACTTGGAAGAGTATTTGTACCCTGGGAACAGAGATAAACCTCCTGCTTTATGCATTGCAAAAGCTGCCTTCCAGATTTCTGATACTGGCACAATCAAAGCAGTGGAAGATATTGCTAATGCTGGCGGAAGACTGGCTGTTCAGAAAGGTTACACAAGCCAGCTCGAGACACGCTGTACTACACCCTCAATACCCACTTTGATAGTTTTGTAGTCATATCCGAAATGACCACGAGAAACCAGGGGGTAGGTTTACAGCACGTTCACCGCCTGGCAGTAACTACTGAGTGAACTCTCTTAACCCGCAGCAACGTGCCGCAGTTTACCCTGCTTTCACACCAGGATTCATGATTTCACGCTTACAAAGCAGGCACACATAGAGTTTCCACAGGACAGCCAGCATCTTGTTTATATATAGCCTTAAGCGACTTTGTTCCTTTGCTCAACTAGACAAGACTTGTAAGGCGAAGTAATATCTTTGAGTTAATCAACTGACACAGTTGCAGAGTGGAAACAAGGTTTTTGCTAAGAAAGCTTTCTCCGGGTCATCCACATCCTCCTGAAGGGAGGGCTGGACCTTGCAGTACCAGAATACAAGGCTAAAGATAGAACTAGGCTGTCATCAGTGTAACAAAAGAATTTCCTGACACATCTGGTGTATCTATTGTCTTTTCTTTCAACAGAGAACACAAAGAAAAATAAAAGAGGTGCTTGGTAACATCAGAGTTTCACAGGGACTAACATCCATAACTAACAGAGTCTACCAAACCAATACTTTTTTTCTCAATCCAATGCTGAAAGGATGTAATGAAAAACTTTCTTACCTCCCTGAAGGGAATGTTAACAAAGTGGTAAAACAGTATTGTAAAGAAAAGCAGCAAAAGGTCCATTCTCAAATAGGCCCAAACAGAGAATTCCCAAACCTTAGCAGGATTAAGTCATGTCTGAGGCAGAGTTCCAGCTGCCTGATGGACTGGAGTGCAATAGTCCTCCCAGAAACACAGAAATTGCAGGTTTGGTCTCATCTTCTTGCAGTTGCACAAGTGGACGGGGAAGTAAAATTGCAGATGGGTGCACCTCAATGGAGCTGAACAAAGGATGACAGATTTGAAATGCCAGTAAGTATTGGAAGGATTTCAAAAGCTGTACCTAGACTAATTTGGACTGTTGCTATTCCAACATTTGTTTTCTTCAGACAGAAGTACATGCTCTTTGTGTTTACTTTACAGGATCTCCTAGAGCCACAGAAAGTGTCCAAGTGTTTAACAAGCCAGAGAAGATGCAGCAGTGCTCATCTGAGTGGGACAACCACAATCACATCCAAGGCTGAATTGGCAGAGGCAATGGTAGGTCAAACCCAACAGAACACAGCAAGTTGACATCATCAGCCCTGGGGTGATTCCTGACTTTATTCTCACATCTATCTGATTGATAGGGAGGACAGGAGATGTCTACCCAAACACTGCCCTTTTTCTAGAGTATATGCCTCAAATGCCTGCCCTGAGAATGGGGATGAGCTCACTCCCTCAGCAGGAGCTGCTATGAGTGGGGCTTCCAACCAGACATGCTCTATATACACCTCAACAGTTTCAAGTCTGGATTTGAGATATATCAAGAAATGAAGTAGTAAGTACATTATATTTCACTGAAGATTATCACCTCCCCAAACAGAAAAATCCTCTCTGACATCTTTGGAGTCTGAAAAAGAGCTTCAATAAAATCCCACAGTAACATCTCTGCAAGATGCTGTTAACTTTTTCATGAACAAGAAGCAAAGAACTTGAGGCAACAATAACAAAAATTTTTACTTGTAAGTAGAACTGAGTAGATGGTGGTCAAATTTGAATGCCTTGTAGCAAAGGAAACCTTTGATATCTACAGGATTTTTTATCAGAGAGGGAAAAACACTAATTCCTCCTTCAGCTTACAGCATTTGTTGCAACCCTGCAGGGTGACCACCCCTCCCCAGCAGAGGAAGAAAGCAAAGGAGCGATGCACTGGCTGTGTCACCTGGGGCAGACACTCGAGCACAGATCACACATCTCCCAGTGGGGGAGTCACTGCAGGGACAGCAGACGCTCTACTCCTGGAGCGCCAAAACACAACTCTGGAGAAAGCAGCAGAGGGATGTTTCCATGTACCCTTCTGCAAGGTCTGTTTGTACTGATTTAACTGAGGGGCAAGGGTTGGATTGTTTGTGGCTTTGGGGCTATATTTTGGATTCCAGTTGGTCAAGCAGCCAAGCAAAAGTGTTCTACATTCACCTGGCACTTGGTCATAGAACAGAACTCAGGGACCCTAAATCAGTAGCAAACAGATTGATTTTAATCCCTTTCCAATCCTCAGATGATTCAGAAATTTAGCTTTAATGCTCACAGACTGGGGAAAAAAGGTTTTGTTCTCCAGGTGGATTATGATTTTCCCCAGAAGAACTGAATAATTAAGCAACAGTCTTCTTCTGAAGCATACTTGCTCTACCACAGGTACGTCTGCAGCACATAGCGAAAGGGGATGGCATTTAGAGGACCCCATCACTCATTACAGCAAATTACATTCCTGATGTCAAAGACCCTTAAAAAACCCAATCAGTATCACGGCTGACATTCCACCTTTAGCAGGTCAATGGTGGCGTAAATACATCATGTCATCTTGTCTTAGCAGCAAGGGTCCATGGCTGTGATTCACACAGAACAATGTGGGTGTTGAACCAATGCTTGATTCTCCACCTCCCGTATTAACCAGCTTTTAGAAGTGGCATCTGTTTTTCAGCAGCTACCACGTTTGAAGTTGAGGTCACTAATGCCTGGTGACATTACTCACTACCAGTAATGAGTCCAGTGCACAGCGAGCAACTACCTTAATTTTATTACACATCAGTAGCTTTGAGATCTGTTTGAAAAAAAAAGACATGGCCCGGTGCTGCTGAACCGATCTGCTTCATTAACAAGCAACTCTGTTTGGAGTGACTTGCAAGAACACCACATTCTACAGCAGAAATGTATCTTCACTGTTAAGTTAACCAAATAACTAAAAATTTTACAGCAGATTTGACTGATCTAGACAAAGGGGGAAATACTGACTATAGATACAAAAAGTTAACTTTGAATATGCTATAAAGATTATGTTGCCACTGCAATAAGAAATGTGAAGTACTGCGGAGCCAGTGTTTGTATTCCACCATGCTGCATGTTGGAGACCCAGTGCTGCACAAGTCTCCATTCATTATGAGAAGGGAGCAACATCTCCATCATAATCTATCAGATACCGTGATGTCTCTCTATGAGGAAAAAAAGGGTGTGGGGAAGCCGTCCTCAGGGTTTGAAAGATCCAGGGGAAAACCCAGGTAAGAAAAAGCCAACTGGTGAAGCCTTGCAGCCTGAACTGTCTCAAAGGGCTTTTAGGGTCAGTAAAACTTCTATCCCTGACGGCTTCCTTCTTGGCAAGAAACACAACTGCTTTGACAAACAAGAAGAGGTGCAGATGGAAAAAGAGAAAGGAAGACACCTGTGATCCCCCCACATGGAGGGACGGGTGTGTTGGCTGAAGAAATGAAGAACAATACACCTTCCCCAGATGAGATGGCTTTCTGGATCACAAAAAGCCCTCAAGTTTAAGTCGTACAGCACAAAGGAGCAAGGAAATAATAAAGCCCATCTCCAGAGTCAGTCAGCACTTCAGGGGGAGGCTGTGGGGCGCTGACACAGGCTGTACCACTTAGACTTCTACTGCAATTCCCTCTTCTCACATCATATTTAGGTAGGTGCAGTACTGGTTAATTTGCTCCCAAGAGAGCTGCCCAAGTCAGGAAGCAGGAACGGATCTGGCTTTTCAGAGCCTTTCCAAGCACACGGATGACTGTGTGTGATCCAAACCCACGGCCCTTCTGCATCCTAAGCAAGCTCTAAACCCGGCGTGCCAGCTAACACTGAATTTGTAGACACAGCTCTCTCGTCTACAAAGCGAAACAAGATTAGGCTGGCCTTTTGAGAACTCTTTCATGCAAGGACTGTTTCCTTGCCACTGCATAGAGGAATACAAGCCAGTTAAAGCAGTTTTGAAAACTTGTTTCCCCTTCTGCTTGTGCGCCCATGTGCTGGTAATACCCCTACCCAGTTTGACAGCAAGTAGTGCAGCTCCTGCAAACTGGAGATGCATTCAAGCGCAATATTGCCATTTTTTTCGATTTCTCATGTCCTTCTTGCAAAGCAAGGACAAGTGAATCATGGTATGGCTGCAGGCCTCAAATATGAAGAACCCGAGAAGGCTTCACGTCAGTTATTTCTGCACACACAGGCCAACTCCTGACTAATGTAACAAAGACCTCGCCTGTTCCATACAAAGCCCATTCATTACATACTCACCAGAGAATGGAGTTACAAAGTAAAAGAGAGAATATCTACCACTACACAGTGTACTTGCCACATTCCAGAAAGCCAAGGGCACAGAAGTATCTTATGCAGACTAGGTACATTATCTTTTAAGAAACCCATTCTTAAAAAAGGTGCTTTTTGTTAAAAGAAGATAACGCACTCTATTTGTTAAATATACTGGTTATACTCAATTGTTTCAAATGGATTGAAACAACTCTGCCCCACAGTGCATTTCCAGGAATATATATTCATTCTAAACAGCAACCTCAGACTGCTTCAGGTGAAAATTACATACAATGTGGAAGGTATGCAAAGAGTAAGGCAGCTGCCAAATACATCCCCTGGACAGTCAAGCCTATGGAGGTACCCATTTCATCTTCTGAAACAGTAATCTTAAGGCAGCTCCGCCTGATAACAGGTCAGAAAACATCTATTGTCTTCACTTCTACTATTTAGGCGTTCTAAACAAATAAATAAATTCATTTTTAGGCTACATCCTTCTGAATTACACCAGACTCTTTAATTACTTCATGTAGACATCAGTGAATCCAGACAAATGACTACTTCTATTCAACTGCCATTGAAGAGACGCATCATACTTAACTTTGAGAAGTTAATTTTCCCTGGAGACAAGGACATAACCTTGGGACTTGTCACTCTACACACTTTTGTTCTTCCTCTTACTCTTTCCTATCTGCCTCCTCGAACATTTCTGTTTTATTGCTGTATTACAGACACATGATTCAGACATCAGAGATGGTTGGTTCAGTCACCTTTATTTGATTCCCCACAGGAGCTATAGATCTGATGCAGAGACAGACAGACAGCTCTTCCCACAAGATTTGTATAGCTGTTTCTATTTTTAAGTTTGTCATTTCATGACAAAAGAGGTGCATTAGCAGTTCAGGAAACCAAGGCAAGTGTGAAGTGGGGAGAGAAGAATGAGCAACCTCAACCCCACTTCAGGAAACGTGTTTTAAGTGCACATGAAATGAGCTGGAACGATGGCTCTGAAGAGTTTTCAGCCAGTCCACAGCACGGGCTACCAAACAACTTTCTTCCCTCATGCTACTGCTCCTACAACCTCTGGAAGAAGCATCCCTAGAGAAAACAGATGAGTTTACAGACTATGATTCATTCAACACCTGCTGCTATTAAGGCTCTTAGCAGAGATTCCGCTTATAGTTGAGAATCCAGCAATTCACTTTGCATAAAATGCTTTATCATTTATAAGAAGGACAAGGGAAGCAGGAAGAAACTCAGTCATGGCAAATATAAATCGGATTAAGTCCATTTGACATTCAAAGATGACTGTGCACAAACAGACTCCATCTTCTCTCTCCAGGAAAACTTTAGCAGAGGCTGGTGTTAAAAAGGAGAGATCAGAATTTAGCTGCCATGTCTATCTCGAAAGCTTCCTTCTGTCCCCCAAAATCAGTGCAGCTTGGAGGCAGAAAGGGGGGGAAAAAAAGGAGGCTATACTTGATATCTTTATGTGAATTCATGGAATCAAAATACAAGCTGAGAGAGTTGGGATTGTTCAGCCTGGAGAAGGGACCTTATAGCAGCCTTCCTGTATGTGAAGGGTGCCTACAAGAAAGCTGGAGAGGGACTTTTTACAAGGGCATGGATGAGGGGTAATGGCTTCAAATTGGAAGAGGGTAGATCTAGATTAGGTATCAGGAAGACATTTTTCACTACGAGGGTGGTGAGGCACTGGAACAGTTTGACCAGGGAAGTTGTGGATGCCCCATTCCTGGAAGTGTTCAAGGTCAGGCTGGATGGGGCTTTAAGCAACCTGGTCCAGTGGGAAGTGTCCCCGCTCATGATGGGGGTTGGAACCAGATGATCTTTAAGGTCCTTCCAACATAAACCATTCTATGATTCTAAAAGGAATCTACACAGCAAGAAGGATGTTACCACAGCAAGACCATTCAGGCTGGAGAGACTAATGGCAGAAGGGAAACACCCTTCCAGCAGTGCCCACTAGCATTTCTGGAGAAATCTTCCCACCAAAGGCACGCTGGTTTGTGTCCAGGAGCATTTCTATCTTTGCAATCTGCTGACGGCTCAGGCAAAGAGAAGTCTATCACCCAACTTAAGAATCAGAAGTACAAAGTACGTAAGAGAAAACCTGCCTCCCCAACAGCTCTAGGACCGCGGGTCTGTGTTCACCAACATGTTGTAAAGGTTTCATGGAGCAATTCAGCCAAAGAGCTGGCTTACAGAGAGCACCCACCGAAACAACCAGTAAGCGGCACTCCTCTTACGCCTCCCTGTACTCCACAACACAATTAGGGAATAAAACAGATTATCTGGCTGTAACTACTAGACTGAGAAGGGAAAAAAATGGTGCCCCAGGACTTTATCTCCTTTATCTCTTGGTGCTTCTTCAATTGAGACAGATGTTAAAAAAAATAAAAAAAAAAAAGAAGAGAGGGATTACAAGTCACTAGTAAAACTAAGAGAAACTATGAAAGCATATAGAATACTCCAATGCCCCTAGTACAACAGATTTTAAACCAAAAAAAAATAATAATCAAATTGCTTAGCTAAGAGCTGAAGAAAAGAAAGTTGTTTAACAGGTAGCAACTGCTCCCGTTTCCTTGGGTCACTGCTCTAAAATAATGACTTTGGGACAATTCATCTCCTCATTGTCCACAAAGTTGCCTGAACAGCCTTTGAAGGCTGGGCAGTAGGAACAGGCCAACCACACCAGCAGAGGAGCACAAGCCACCAGGCACTACAGTAGCTGTAACCTCTTCAGAGGCCATTTAACTGTAAGTAAAACCAAGCTGGCTTATGCATAGGTCCTCACTCCACCAACCACAGAGGTACCTCTATCAGAGAGTGCACCTTTCTGGCTTTGTTCCTACCTACGAAGCACTTCAGAAGCTCACAGAAAGATCTTTAAAAGCAAAGCTGTTACTTTTATAATGGATAAATCTAAAAACACCAATTAAGTTTTCAAATGCCTGCTTAGGATGAGGGAAATGTAAAGGTAGAACAAACAGCACAGCTGAGCCAGCTTTGCACACATAGTGCTCTTTTGATTAACAAAAGATAATTTACTTAAAAAATAAAAATAAAAACCCAGGCAACTTCAAACCCTGTTTGAAGTTGTTGGGGGGACTTTATTTTTCATAGCTGTTAAAACCATACCTAAAACTACTGTGATCAGGACCAGACAGACATTATTAACCTCTTTACTTGTTAAATTGATTTTATTCAACAGTGTAACAGCAGGCTGACCCCTAGGGTATGCAGAGATAGCCTTAAAGACCAGTCGCCCCTTTTCATGTACCCAACAACAGAGTGTTTGAAATAATCAAAACAATAAAGATGGCAGCCTGGAGAACAGCTAGTATCTGGGACAACGATGATATAGGAACAAGTAGGGCAAGACTCCCCTCTGCCTAGTGACCCAGAGAAGGGCCGGACATCACCAGACTTCCCTGAGAGAGAGCAGGAGAATGAGCAGTTGGCTGGACAGGTGACACAGGAGACTAGGCAGACCTGGTCCGACTAGCATTTTGGAGCAGTCCCTAAGCTAGGAAAGCATGGGCTTGAGAGGAAACGGAACCGCTGAATAAGAGCACTGGAGACCTTTCAACGATAGAGCGGGAAGGTAAAATAACCGCTGTGTTCCCTCCAACATTACGTAATGTCACAACACAGGAGGGTCTTTTCCTCTCAGGGACACTGGAAAGAGCACTAAAATCAAATGACAAGATTTACAGAGTAGAAGTTTTGTCAGAACCAATTCTCTTGGTTATTTTGTTTTAGCTTTGATTGGAAACACATCAAGGACAGCATGTATTTTTAAGTAAACCTTCTCTTTCTTTACTCTAAAAAAACCAGTGACTTCCAACTCCCTATGCATCTTCAACTTCTTATGCTCCTTGCTACATCTGTTCTGGACAAAAATCCAGAATTTTATTCCATAGTTCTATCCAAGAAAGAATTTCTACACACCAGTAAATTCACGCTAGAACAGTTCAAAGGAAGTTGAGGTGTCTTATGCCTTCCTACACAGATGTAAAGGAAGCACTATTTTTTCTATTTGTATGGAGTAATATTAGTTCAAGATTTCATTCTGAAATCCTTTCTTTAATCACGCTGCTTTTCTTCCCATCAAAAAGCAAGTGCGTGCTCTGATAACTGCAAGAACACTTAGCTCCTACACAATCCAGCACAGATAAAAAGTAGCAACTCTTCTTCCAACAAAGTAGGTAAAATCTATTGCCCTGTTTTAGAGTGGGGAAAACAATGGCAAGAAGTCAGCAGTAGCGGAAGAAGATAGGAAGCACCGACTCTGAGCACTTCATTAATTCTTTGTTTAAATGAAATTTCTCTTTCCTGTCTGCAAGCAGATGAGAACATAATATGCCGAGAGCAGCTCAGGACAGCCTCTGGGACAGCCACACAGTGATCCTGCAGATGGGATGCACCAGTGGGAAACAGCAGACCTGAATTCTCTTCTGCTCCCAGCACTGACTCACTGCGTAATTTCTGTTCCAGTCAATTAAATCTTTCTCCTCCATCTTCTCCATTTTGCAGAGTAGCACCTGGTGAAATTTGCCCACATTTCATCAAGCACATTGGAATCTAGACTTCAACTCTGGAAAGCATGTGGAAGGTAAAATAAGTGATCCTGTTAATCCAAGTATCAGGCAGAAAGTAAACACTGAATATACAAATACCGAAGCTTGGCCCTGAATGAGTTCAAGATGCAACTACGGATTCAAGGCAACACTAATAAACCGATACTCATAAATGCCAAGCAGTTATTAACACATTTTATAAGATTAACACCTGCGTAACAGCAGATAATATACAAACATCATTAAGTAATCAGCTAGTCCTCATTTACACACAATAGGCTATTAACACACACGCTGCACAAGTTGAGCTTTCATGGACCAACTCTCAAGGCTCCACAATTCACTGGAAATTGATCCTGAATTCCTTTGAGCAAGCTCTGACATGGGAAGGACTGGACAAGGGGGTGGAGGGGCTAACATAGTTTTTAAAATAGCTTATCTGTACTGCATGTACTGCAAACAGGTGAAGACTGGAAATTTCATATTCAAATTTCAAATTCTGTATGACTGACTTTTTACTCACAACATCACACCAATTTTCAGTGCCTGATTCTCCAAATAATTTTTTTTTTTGACTTCTCCACACTTTTAAGACCAGGAGTGAAATGCAGGAATGGGTTTCCTTGCCAGCCAGCTCCTCCCTCTTAATTCTAGTTCCAAGAACATAATGAAACTAACAGAGGAAGTTTCTGAAGCAAGGAGGAGCAGTGAGAACAAGAAAACAAGGTTAGCCAGCAGGACTGTCATTCCTTATATAATCCAGCCTCTGAGTAACTGGACATTTAGGGAAAAGGGCTGAGAGAACGTCGGAGGCATCAGCCTCTGCAGCATTATGTCACCTGGGCTGCTACTTACTTAGCAGGTATAGGACTTGTACAGGAAAAACAAAAACCACCAAAAAACAAACCCATTTATTTCTAGGACAAAAGACTATTAATCCTCACAATGCTGGCAGAAAGAGGGCACACAAAATTATTACATTCTGCTCCAATTTAAATGGATTTCTTTCCAAGAAGCTAGTTCTCTGTTTTCTCCCCTCTGCCAGCCTCCCCAACTCCATTGTGCTGTCCTGCATAACAACTTTTTGTCAACCGTGTTCTAAATTTTGTGCTCTTATTCTTTCAGTGTGTAAGAAGCTTATTCTCTATCGCCCAGGAATACACAGCAATTGCTATTGCTGAAATACACCAAAAGTGCAAACTATTTTAGGTGGCACTGAAGAATGAAGAGAGGAAGATGTACAACATATTTTTTTCAAAATAAAATGTTAGGCTCAAACAGATTTCAAAGGTAGTTAGGAGGAGGAAAGTATTTATAATCTCAGGTACTCAATGGAGTCTTGCCAGCAAGCATTTTATTTCCTCTTAGGCAGTGAAGCAGGTGTCAAAACGAAAGATGGAAGAGAAATGTATCTTTAATAAAGTGAGCAAACTATACTGTGCTTCATAATATCAGGAGAGAAGTGTTGCAATGGTAAAACGTTCAAGTAAGGGGGCTGGTATTTAAAGGGATTCAGCCCTTTGCTGGACTGAAAGCACGAGTGACCGCTTGAGTGGTTGTACCATACCCTGGAGATCAGGGAGAACGAAGGCAGGGAGAGCTGGGAACAGGATTAAACATATAAGGCTGCTCCTCAAACTAAATTGTTCAGATACTTGAATGCTATAAGTAAACCGCTTCTCTTCCTGTCCTTCATCCCCCTTAAGCTCAGAGACTCTTGTTTTTGCAGGTCCCCAGCACATCCCAGCGCCTCCCACCACTGCTTTCCCCCTGACATTTCCTCCAGCACCACCCCTCACCCATTCCCACCCTCATGACACACTCCTCCCC
The DNA here is from genome assembly GCA_013400555.1 of Jacana jacana. Lineage (NCBI taxonomy): Eukaryota > Metazoa > Chordata > Aves > Charadriiformes > Jacanidae > Jacana > Jacana jacana. Next base: position 67,646 of record VZTM01022912.1, on the reverse strand, counting down.
ATAGTCCTGAACATCTCTCCCTTTCCCTTTCCAGACCTGACACGTCAGGTTCTCTACCAGTTCCTCTACCTCCTGCAGCTGCATCTCGCTGCCCATACCTGCTGGTACCCAGTACTGCCAGTGCCACTGGCCTCACTTGCCAGCTCCTCAGCCATCCCCTCAGATGCGAAGTCCTGATCTCTAGCAGGCACTGAACAAAATTCAAACTTGGACTGTGACTTCCAAGAACTTACCTACACACAACTCAGAGCGTAACCAGGCCACAGCTATGGAAAAAGAGTCGTACCATAGTCTTTCCCATAGCTTCTAGGAATCACAAGACATTAAAACTCTCTCTGCCCTGTACTGCTTGTACTGTTGAAATGAGAACTGGTAAGACTTGCTTAGCATCTGAAACTGTGTAAATTTTATTTGTGGAAGCAGCTTTCTGAAAGGTTTAAGCCCCAGCTGCCCCTGGACAGCGCACAAATCAGAGATTTGTACAAAACAACATGAATCATAGAACGGTTAGAGTTGGAAGGGACCTTAAAGATCATAGAGTTCCAACGCCCCTGCCATGGGCAGGGACACCTCCCACTAGAGCAGATTGCTCAAAGCCCCCTCCAGCCTGGCCTTGGACACCTCCAGGGATGGGGCATCCACAACTTCTCTGGGCAACCTGTTCCAGTGTCTCACCACCCTCACAGGAAAGAATTTCTTCCTGAGATCTAATCTAAATCTCCCCTTTCAGTTTAAAACCGCTACCCCTCATTAACAAATACTACATTTGCAGAAGGAAAATTAAAAAAAAAAGGAGTGAAGAAAATAGGTCCATCTTCATAAAGCTCCTCTCAAAAGCACACAGGCCAATCGATACCCTACTGCATGAGAGAGACGTTTCTCCATATCAATAATGGAAACCCTTGGATGTCTGCATCTCATGCTGGACCAGGCCAAGAGAACCACTCTGAGGTAAAACTGTTCAAATACTACTTTGCTTTGTGAAGTGAGAAAACAAAGTGAAAAAAACCCAACCAGTAGCTGAGGCTCAGAAAGGGATCACTACTTGCCTGAAGCTGAAAAGAGTTAAGAATAAGAGAACCCTGACTTGAGCGAGTAGACAATGGTGTTCACTGCTGTGTGCACACTCAACAAAATCTTCCTTCTCCAAAGCAATTTCTGTAGGAAAAAAGCCATTCTTAATACACAAGCAAAACCCCATAACCTTTCCCAGAGCATCTGTCAGGGATTCAAATATATTGTACTTTTTAAGTTTCTAACCTAATTGACATAAAAAATTGTATCAATAAAGTTGAAGTGACCAGCTCGGGTTACCCTTTTTACATTCCAGTCTAAGGAGAGAAGAATTTCTGTATGTGCTTCTACCATTCAGTCCTGTTTCTCAGTTGCATATAACCGTATTACTCACAAGCAAGTACAACTCAAACATATCATCTGGCTTCCAAGTGAATTTACTGGGTTTGACTTAGTTTCCAGGAAACACCCCTATTGATGCTTCACCACTACATAAACATGAACGATACAAACCCAAGACAGAGCTGCAACTTGCAGTTGGGGACCAGGTTTCCCAATGTTTGTTAGTCCAGATACAACCCAATATAATGCAGCAGCCAGATTCAGATTGCAGTTCATTAAGGTCACATTTGATTTAGACTTATGTGGAATCCATGTGACGCTCCAATACTTCACCTTTATCAGAAACCACAAAGTCATGTTTACATTACTGGCTGCACTGGTGTTTTAGCAGGCTCTCCAGCCTTGTTTAATTCACAGCACACAGTAGTCTACAGAAATGGACAGCAATTAGGGAAGCAAGTGATCTGCCTTAGGATACATCTGTGAAATAAATACTAAGCCACCACGACCACCTGAAAGCCTGTTAGCAGTAAAATATGCCCATCCATATCAACATAGAATTTTGAAGGCTTTTCCATCAAATGCCAATCTTTATGGCTTCTCTGGATTAAACTATATCTATTTCATTTGGAAACATGCTTAAAACCCAAACAAACCGAAAAGCCAACATCCAACCACACACAATTCAAATGCAGCCAATCGCACTGTCCACCTGTCTAACTGCAGTCCCTCCTTGCCTGTGCATCTCCCACGACCGCTGCTAAAACACTCCAACATTTCAGTATCAGAAAGATTTTGTAGATTGTGGCAAAACTGAGGTTAATAATTTCTGGCAGAACAAGTTTTCCATTTTGGGGGCAGCTGGCTCAGTAGAGGAACACTCAGATAACACTTAGGCTAGGGCTTGGATAGAAGACAAAACCCCACAGATGATTCCACTAGCTCTTCTTCCATTGCAAATCTATTTTTTTCTCACCACCCCCACCATTTGAATTACATGCTTAAAAAATACACACACACACACTTCAAAATACAAGCTGAACAACTTCCCCAGCTTCTCACTCCATTCTGGTGGTATTGCTTCAACTCTGTTTACAGTGTGAATCAGTCATTTTCACAGGAATGAACTATGATGCCATGAAGAAAGCATCTGTGTCATCAAGGAGTGAATAAAGGAGGACAGTTAAAGTTCAGAAAGAACAAAACAAAACTTTCCTACAAAGACAGACCTTAATACTTCTGTACTTATGAAAAGTTTTCTATTTCAACTATATTTTTAGAGAAATAATGCATTAGGGAGACTTAGTAAGAAATATTAACACACAGGCTATGTATAATCAGTCATTTGTGGCATAAACATCAATAGACTCTATCTGTACAACTCTCCTTGCCCATCTGGCTGCGGAGACTACAGAATAATTTCTCAGGTGCCCTCAAAGGGCTATTGTCGAAACAAAGTTAGTCATGGTACAGCCTGGCACCCAAATCAACTTTGGTAATTACATAAGGTGGCAGCAATACCACTTGGAAGGTTTGTTTACCAGCGACATTGCACAATGTGAAGTGGAACATGCTTGCCAGACGTGGCTGCAGTTCAAGATGGAAATATGCTTGCAGAGTTACTAGGCACTCCGAGGAGGCCAGCTATCGCTTCAGCAGCCAGAGAGAAAAAGCGCAGGACCCTGCAGAGTGTAGAGAGGTAACTATCTAATCAACACAGAAAGATGTTACAGCCACTACTTAGAAATTGAGACATTAATTTAGGAAGCAATGGCTACCAGCTCAATCACCTACAGGATTTAAGATTTGGAACAAAATCATTGCACAAGTGGCAGTGTCTATGGCTGTGGAAGTGAGTGTGACCAGGCACAGCTTAGTAGAGGCACATGCAAACCCTTCTGGTAAGCCATTGCTACACACAAACCATTAGGCACCTACTCAGAAGTACCAGCTGGCCCTAGCTGTTTGTTCGTCTCTGTTGTTCTCCCTTCACTCAGCCAAGAACAAACACACCTACCTGCTGCTATCACCA